>APFE031053017.1:0-10120 GCA_000404065.3 Pinus taeda
AAAATATTGTTATATAAATTTAATGATTTCTAACCTAATGAAATGTTTGTGTGTATTGTTAGTTTAGTTGTAAATTTGAAATGGTTGTACTCTTCAAATATACCATATTGGTCTACAACTAATGAAAAATAAAGATAAATGTTGTGAACTTATAACCTACTATTTCTAGTCATATTTAACATCTTGATACTTTCTAGAGCTCTCTACATTTTTGAATAATCGCTCTAGCATATATCATAGATCCTTCAATGGGGAACCACTAACTACAATGGGCCCTCTGGTTCCCCTTCTATGATGGTCGAATTTCTTGTAATTCCATAATCCTGTAGAGTGTAATTGTCTATAGTGTTATGAGTGTATCAGATTTTGGCTTCTTGTTGGTATCCCAGGGTGAGCCTGTATTTTTTGCTTTAAGTCCTGTATCCTCATACCTTTCCGGAGCATCCAGCAGAGATGGCTGCCTTCCAGCGTTTTGATGAAGATTACTATCGAATCTGTCTCGATAGTGTGGCTCTCATTGCCTTTTATCTGATGCCTGTGTGCGTATTCTATGAGACATCCCAAGTGGGACTCTGCCCTATGCAGCGTTTTGTCTGTGCAGTTCATGTGTTTGTTTTGGTTCTGCTCACAGCTTGACACCGTGACTGGCTCTCTTCGGCTCAGAAGGGGAACCACAGGGCCCATTGTAGTTAGTTCTGTAGATAGAGCATCCAGGAGAAAATCCCCAACCTTCTTCTATTGTGCCCAGTCCACCATATAGAGAGTGTTTGTTGAAGATCCGTAAAGCCGATTGCTTACAGGGATGGAACATTGGCGGTTGTCCGGATCTGGCTAGTGCTTGGCCCGATATATTGTTAGGCTGCCCATTTTTGAGGGCCCCCTTCCAGATCTGTAAGAAATGTCGTATTTCAGAAATGATTAGGCCTTCCAAGTCCCCTGAAGGCCACGCGTTCCCATCAAATTATCCCCATCATCGAGCTGTAGGGATCCTCGGATTTGAGGAATTTGATTGATATCTAACCTTAACAGGGATCCTGCTACTGCAGAGCTACCTGAAGGAGGGTAATTTATCCTGGTAGAAACCCGTACAATTATGTGGTATATCAGATCTGGGGTGCTTTGTCGAATCCCTCTGGAATCATTCAGATCTAGCGTCCTGGGGTCGCTCCCCTGATAGTCCCTATTCTTAGAGACGTCAACAGTCCGCGTTGCGACGACAAAAATGAGATCTTCCTCATAAGCGGACACAAGACCTTCCTCAGAAGCAGAGAGGTTGTATGCGGCGCCCAATCCAGATCCGGGCTTGACCATCAGCAAGGGCTTGATATTGTTGCATAGGATCCAGTAGTGTGAAAGGGCATAAATCGCTCCAGATTCGACGGCGAGACAAGCTTCAGGGGAGGAGATGGGCACCGAGGACTCAGCTTGAAGTTTTGGTAACCAGGCGCTGCGGCCCTGTTCTGCAGTGGCTGCGCTTACTGTTGCCATTGTTTCCTGCCGAGAGCTAGGGTTCCCGTCTAAGTGCACCTTTGAGAATACCATGTAGTCCGGAATTGTTATTACTATTATTGTTAACGGAGGCATTTTATGAAAAATGAAGGTTTTAGGCTATGTGGTCCTACTAGCATCAAATAGGCACAAGAGTTTCTCAATATTGTATAAAGGTCTAATTATTTCAAAATAAGAAGTCACAATGAAGCTATTTTCCATTCCTCATATTTCTTAATGGCATCTTTGTTTCCCATGTTAATGGTACTGTTATATTAATTTGACAAAAATGATTCACATATATGGATACTTTGGATCTAAAGATTGCTATGTCAAATATAATTTTACATGTTCATTTGTTCTTAACATGGATTTGGTTGTCATCTTTCTTTTTTCGAAAGAAAATTTAAAGGACAAAATTTCTCCATTGAGTGCAATTTTAGATGTTTAAATAATAAGTTAGCTTGTTTATATTTACAATTTAGGCATTAAAATATAATTATTTTTCATATGAATAATACTTAGCCAATGCATTTATAATAAAGGGAAATTTTCATGCAATATTTTCTACTCAATTGTCTACAATTACAATAGTCATTTAACCTTGAAAATTTTGATAATGTACGATTCTTAAATATGCATAGTACATTTTTATTTTCATAGCTAGGGCAGAGTACTTAATAATATGGGGTGCCTATTCCTTAGAGTATATGTTACTGTTGGGTTTGGCTCTTTGATGGTTATAAGATGATTTTTAGTAACATGAAGTGATTCTCCATGCAAAGCTAATGTCCATTCACCTTGGGAGGATATGCGAAGCATAAATCCACATATTTCGTTTGCTCTACCATTATTTAGTTTTAGCTAGCAGCGTAATTTATTGTGAATAATTGACTCTTGAATTTGCCCCTGATCCCTTTCAGTGAATGATGCCTAAACACTATTTTCTAATGCAGTTATTCTTTTGGACTACTAAGACATGATGATTTGACCTCAACAATTTTCATTCTTGTTTTCCACAATGGGGGGGGGGAGATCTCTACACTCATGTCATTAGCTCCACTCGAAAGTATTGACATCCTCAGGTATGGCATTGGAATTCTACTTTTAGATGATAGCATTTTTTTTGTAACCAATGGATCTCTTTGTTGTTCCTTTTGCTTACTGTCAAAGAGGTTGATGTATTGTTAAACACTAAGTCATTTTTCCTATTGGGATTTTGAATAGGATATGTATCTTATTTGTCATCACCATTACTCCCAACATCCTTATCAATTTTCTCCTTTTTCAAACCCCTACATCTACTAGATTGTTCATCCACGTGGCTAGAAATTTGAGTAACTCCAAATCATCTTCTCGTTGTCTAAAGTTCTTATGTTGGAGAAGAGGACATTTTAACAAGGGAATCTAATGATGATATACTTGTGCTATATTGATATCTTTCATGGCCATATAATCCCATGGTTAAATATTTAGGAGTTTCCTTAGTCACTAATTTGTTCATGCTATCACCTTTTAAAACATAAATTTTTTGTCCTTAACAAGCTTTCGTAGTTGTTGAAAAGATTAAGCCATTACAGAAAGAGAAGAACTTTTCATGATAAGTAATTGATTGTTCTCAAGAATGAGGTGTTTTATTTCCTTATTTATCATCCTAGGGTCACACTTCAATTCCTTACTAGATGTTCCTTCCTTCACCTTGGGCATAAAATCAATATCATAGAATGGTTTTCTACCTTTCTTTGTTAAAAGGTCATATCAAGCACCAAATGCCAACTCTCTATTATTATCAACTGAAATGTCATATGCTAAATCTTAGGGGTCTACATAATCTTTACTTGGGAACATATAATTTCATTTTTGAGAAAGGGATATAAACTTGCAACATGCATCTCTATGGTGAACACATTCCTATTAGTATGAATAGTTTTGCACAAATATGACATGACCGATTATTATTATGGATGTGAATTTTTCATTTCTTCCTTTTATCACTAGGGCACAAGTGGGAGGCTTACTTTAAATGATTTCCTCTAATTAATCTAGAAACAAAATATGACCACCAATGTCTTCTATTGCAAAAACCAACAATAAAATCCTAATGAAAATCCATACTTGATTCTTGTCGTAACAAAATGAGCTACACGTCTATGGTTGTTAACCACTCTCTATTGAGAAAGGAGGATATAATTATAAATAGTAAGACTTAAGCTTAACCCACTTAAAAATATTGAAAAGGGACACAATTCACATAATGTTGTGGCACTTATTGCCTTGGAAAATGCATAATTTTATGTATTTGTTACTTCTATTCCACTTGACTATCTAATTAAGATGCAATTTATAATGGATTAGTTATTGATATAATTCCAAACAACAAATATATATTTGGATGAGAGAATGCATGTTATATTTTTTATAGAGCATTATTATCATTAAAATGGATAGATATTTACTTCTTTAACATTAATATAACATAATATAGATTTGTGGCACACCCAACCCCTAAAGTCACCTTGAGGAGGCGTGGTTATAATTTTTTTTCTTCCTTTACTAAATTCAAACCCCATTTCTAAGGAAACCATTGTATTATACTCATTAAGAGCTTTCATTGATGTAAATTCCATTTCACTCTAAGTTTAGAGCAATGGAATATGGCCCCTGAAAGATTTTGTACTAGTGTCATGTCAACATGATTGCATCGCTAACTTGTCACTTTAGGGTGGTTCCTTATCAGTACCAGGGCCACCTAGCCCTAATATATCATCCATTGACTCAAGTTAACTTACTTTATGCATGCTTGAATGAGTAAAATTATTAATTAATTAATTTAAATATTAATAATATATACATATTATCATGACATTATAAATATACAATAACCATAGAATTATAAATATACAATACATTATGTTTATATTTCTAACATATAAAATCATAGGTGAACCCACACACATTCCTTTTTAACTATTCAACAACACATACCTTCATGCTATCTCAAATGGACTTGCCACATGGTGTGATTTGATGTCTTTAGAAACGATCAATGGTCAAAAGGGTGTATCTATTTTTTTTTAGGGTGGATAGGGTTTAATTCTCTCAAGGGTCATGATGGAGGGGTTTGGGCCCATACTGCTCACTGGGTATGTGGCACCTCTCCATTGTTGTTGAACTTCATTTGGATTGCAAAAAACATCCTGCCCATTGATTTGATACCACCAATCAATGTCTAGTTGACTTTCCTTTGTGCTTCCACATGATTCCACCATTCCTCGTTTCCCAAATTACTGTCAACTGAAAATCCATGTTGGAAGGCATTCCCTAGATCATATTCACTTCAAATATTCCATGTGAAAATTGGGTTTAGCCTTTGGTGCAATGGGCATACATTTGGGAAATTATTTCAGATACTTTTTACATAAAGCATGAAATTTGTCTAGCTCAAATCTGGAATCTTGCCTTCCCTGGCTTTAGGTACTTTTACTCTAAGGATGTTGATGTTGTCTCCCAAGGTAGCATTGGACATTTTCTCGTTGAATGCCCTCGCAGCGTGCAATGTCGTCAAACTCATTCTCTAGAGTTTTTGCTGGCTGTCTTTTTGTTGGACTTTCCCGCACTTTGTTTGGAGGTTGAGTCCTTGTATGACTGCAGTAAAATCTTCCCTGGACGCTTCTTGACCTGCAACGCTTCATCATCTGTATGTGGTTTAGTCTTTATTGCTCCCACCTTTTTGCTGAATGCCTTATGCTTCCAACATTCTTCACACAATGTAAATGACTTCCACAAAATGTGCATGAGTAAAGCCTTTTTATAACTTTTGCTATAAAGTTTTGACTAGAGGACTCACCTTCTGCATTATTGCTTGATTGATTTAGTTGCTTACCTTTTTGGTCGTGCAGCGCTTTCGGCGACAGTTCAAGATGTATAGACCAACATCGATCTGCAATGTGACTGCTTTTCCCACAATAGTCACATACCGATTGGTCGAAGCCTGAGCCTTCATACTTCGGCCTTTCTTGTACTGAAATCGACTAAATCTGCCCTGGCCTTGCTTGCAAACGCCTTGTCCTTCCTCGTAACCCATTTTCTCCATGAGCTTCTTACCCACTCCTTTGATATGTTTTTCAAATGCCCCAATTTCTTGCTCACTGGAAGGTTCATTCTTCTCCAAATCTTTTCTTGGTGAAGTTGGTGCATAAGAAGTTTTCTTGGAGGGTGAGGAAAAACTTCCAATAGCTTCTTCTGCCAACTGACTTTTTGGAGTCGCGGAAAAAGATGAATTGTTTCCATCATCTAGATAAAGAGGCAATGATTTGAGTCTTGTTAGTCTGCTTACAATAACATTTTTTTTTTTTGTAATTATGTACTATCTATTTGTAATTATTCTTGACATGAAAATTATATGGCTTTACAATAGTACATTATGGAGATTGTAGATCTACATTTTGTTTCACTTGTTATCCATCTTTACAATAGTACATGATGGAGATTGTAGATCTACATTTTGTTTCATTTGTTTTCCATCTATAAGTCCAATATTATATCCATGAAGTAATCTCTCCAATAATAGTTACTACCAAGAAATTCTTGCATGTTTTTTACACCTATAAGTGAAAATATTGTTATATAAATTTAATGATTTCTAACCTAATGAAATGTTTGTGTGTATTGTTAGTTTAGTTGTAAATTTGAATTGGTTGTACTCTTCAAATATACCATATTGGTCTACAACTAATGAAACATAAAGATAAATGTTGTGAACCTATAACCTACTATTTCTAGTCATATTTAACATCTTGATACTTTCTAGAGCTCTCTACATTTTTGAATAATCGCTCTAGCATATATCATAGATCCTTCAATGGGGAACCACTAACTACAATGGGCCCTCTGGTTCCCCTTCTGTGATGGTCGAATTTCTTGTAATTCCATAATCCTGTAGAGTGTAATTGTCTATAGTGTTCTGAGTGTATCAGATTTTGGCTTCTTGCTGGTATCCCAGGGTGAGCCTGTATTTTTTGCTTTAAGTCCTGTATCCTCATCCCTTTCCGGAGCATCCAGCAGAGATGACTGCCTTCCAGCGTTTTGATGAAGATTACTATCGAATCTGTCTCGATAGTGTGGCTCTCATTTGATGCAGGAGCATCAAGACCTTTTTCTCCATCTGTAAATATGGGGTGTGATAATGTTAATTTGTAAATATGGGGTGTCATGATTTTTAATATTTTATTAATTAATTTGAATTAAATAGGAGAAGGTGAGGATTTATGTAAATATCTTTTTATTTAATAAAAGGATATGAGGGAATCTAATTAGTTGAAGGATTTTAGGGATAAAGAGCTATCCTTTAGGGATGTTGAGAGATTTAGGGGATTGTTGAGGATTTTAAGAGATTGAGCATTTAATTAAATGATTTTTTTTAACTGTATAAATAGGAGGGTTTTTTGTGAGAAAAGATTATTAGAGATGAGAGATTGAGAGAACTGGTTTGAAACAACCAAGGCTGTAAGCCTTCAGTAGTTGTAAGGGCCGTCAATCTAGAATATTAGGCCAAACAAAGTTTGTAAGTAATCTTGCTTTGATTTCAGATCATATATATACATTTGGTGATTAATTGTGAATGTTATAGTTATTTCTGGTTAACTGTATAATTGTGGTTGAGGTATCGATTGTTGGGAAGGTTGACCAAAGGAAACCTGTAGTAAACGCGAGATCGATTTATGTGCCCAAGCTAAAAACATTGTTATTAATATAAGAATGGTTATCTGTGCATGAGTTAGGATTGGTTGTCATATCGATCTGTATTTGATTATTAGAAAATGAAAAGAAAAGGGCGCCAGCATTTTAATACATTTTAAGTGTGCAGTTTTTGAGTCAAGTCCTGTACACTGACTTGTGAAATCCTGAGTGATCGATAGCAAACGTTAGAGCGTTGAGAGCACTATTGCATTAAAAGTTTGATTACAGAAACAACCTTTGGTAAATGCGTGGAACAACAAATATAATCTTATGCAACGAATGTTTGAGTTGTGAGTTCAACTACAGATATACGGATGGATGGCCTATACCTACAGCGTACATGTATTTTGTTGACTGCCAAATGCTGAAAGAACAAGACATATGTTGAATTCATAGTCCAAATGGTTTGCAGAAGACTGAATGCCGAGTTAATAGCTTGGAAACTGCACAGATCATATCTGGAAACTGTGCAAATCTGATATGAAGTTTGGGGAGCGATTAATACCACTTACAACCTGTATGTGCGGTCAATCCGTGATAATTCCGCCTTTGCAACTGATATATATATCTGACTAATCCTGTCTACGGTGAACCAGAGCTTAGGAATAAAGACCGGCCAGTAACCTGCGCAATTACCAATGACTGCTGCGGATATGCATTGCCCGTCATTTGACATATGTTCACGATTGTGAGGAGGCATTGATCGAACTATATGAAGGAGCAGAGGTGTGTATGCAGAGGATAATAAGCGATGCACGTGGCCATACCATTGGCGTAAGTGGAAGGTCGTTATTTGTTACACCTGTTATGCCGGCGCTTAACCATAAGGCAGGACTGCGTAAAGGTGGTTTACCTGTTCATGTGCTCGATTACGAAGCGTGTAGTGACATTTGACTCAGATGCGTAAATGGGAGGCCGAAGTATATATAAGGTATATGCATATCTTTGTTATGTTAAATGGGACCAAGTCCACATGTTGTATGCCGAGTGTTAAATATGGGTTTTAGAGCATTGTTTGATGAACAAGTTGTATATCAGACAACATTGGCTATTGAATAAGTGGAGATCAATTGTTTCGAATTCAAATGTTCTTACCAGTTGGCTGAATAAGTAAGCGTCACGCATTATTGCCAATTATGTAGAGGTTGCCTGCTCTAGTTTTCACATGAGTACACATTGTTCTCTATCAATTTTCAAATATTTAAATCCTTTCTTCTGTACAGTTGTTTTCTTTATTTGGCATGATTATCGTGTCCAAATTATCTAGAACCTTTCTAAATGTAATTCTACCTCAAATCGACGAACATCATCTCAGATTTCTTTTTGGTAAGGGGCCAGATATTGAGAGCATTGTAAAAGAAAATTCAACTGTTTTTTGGAATTTCTATGCTGATTATTTTTGACAGATCCAACTGGTAGCATATTTAGTCTGGATGTTACTGCAAACAGCCATGGTAAAATCATATGTGCAGGTCATAAATGAATATATGGCATTGTTCTTAAATGTACCCCCGATCTCCGGTCAGAGGGAAATTGTCTTAAATACAA
This sequence comes from Pinus taeda, assembly GCA_000404065.3. Lineage (NCBI taxonomy): Eukaryota > Viridiplantae > Streptophyta > Pinopsida > Pinales > Pinaceae > Pinus > Pinus taeda. The sequence goes on from APFE031053017.1 coordinate 8,776, forward strand.
CGCGGAGCGGCTGTTGGATTAAGCTTGGAGCGCACATATAGTTTGAACAATTATTGAATTTCCAATGAATGTTATAAATCATGAGATTATAATGCCGGAAACAAGTTTTTATATGCGTGTTGGGATGATCCTGGTAGTTGCGGCCTAGGAGCGGCCTGCTCTGCATCAATTTTAAGTATATATAAGGTATATGCATATCTTTGTTATGTTAAATGGGACCAAGTCCACATGTTGTATGCCGAGTGTTAAATATGGGTTTTAGAGCATTGTTTGATGAACAAGTTGTATATCAGACAACATTGGCTATTGAATAAGTGGAGATCAATTGTTTCAAATTCAAATGTTCTTACCAGTTGGCTGAATAAGTAAGCGTCACGCATTATTGCCAATTATGTACAGGTTGCCTGCTCCAGTTTTCACATGAGTACACATTGTTCTCTATCAATTTTCAAATATTTAAATCCTTTCTTATGTACAGTTGTTTTCTTTATTTGGCATGATTATCGTGTCCAAATTATCTAGAACCTTTCTAAATGTAATTCTACCTCAAATCGACGAACATCATCTCAGATTTCTTTTTGGTAAGGCGCCAGATATTGAGAGCATTGTAAAAGAAAATTCAACTGTTTTTTGGAATTTCTATGCTGATTATTTTTGACAGATCCAACTGGTAGCATATTTAGTCTGGATGTTACTGCAAACAGCCATGGTAAAATCATATGTGCAGGTCATAAATGAATATATGGCATTGTTCTTAAATGTATCCCCGATCTCCGGTCAGAGGGAAATTGTCTTAAATACAACGCGGAGCGGCTGTTCGATTAAGCTTGGAGCGCACATATAGTTTGAACAGTTATTGAATTTCCAATGAATGTTATAAATCATGAGATTATAATGCCGGAAACAAGTTTTTATATGCGTGTTGGGATGATCCTGGTAGTTGCGGCCTAGGAGCGGCCTGGGCTGCATCAATTTTTGGTATCAGAGCCGGAATGCTCTGTTGAAATGAATGATGACAAGAAGGTTTTTTGTTGAATTGGAATATATTTTGGAATGTGTAAGTAGCAGATGTGCATGCAGGCAAAGGAGGTCAGATTCTAATCTGACAGTGAAAGCAAACGAAAAGACAAGATCAGACTGAGATCTTGAAGGTAAGGTGATCTGGGTTTATTTGAATTTGAAGATTGTAGTCTTTGCATTAAAGCAGAAGTATTTTTTCAACTCCCAAAAAAGAAAATCCATAGAAGACATGTTTAAAATTGCTAACAGAAAACTGGTGAAAGTATAGGTGTGGCAGAACCTTGAGGAAATCCAATAGAGATTGGATAAGGAAGACAGTTGTGAA
>APFE031053024.1:0-10662 GCA_000404065.3 Pinus taeda
GAGACTCAAAATAGTATAGCTTTATTTCCTATATATAGCAAGAACTTGGATGTATCAAGGGTTGGAGACTTTTATGAAAAAGACTGAGTTCTCATATTGGTATATGTATATTTTCTTATTGCAGTAATAGTAAATGACTGTTGTTTCTTCTCAAGATTCTCAATGGATTATATTGTTCAAATGCGATGGTGTTTTATTTTTGTTAATGTTCTGGTACAGCCTTTGTTATAACATAATCACTCAGAATTCATGTTCAATGCTCTGACTTCCTGTATGTTTAGCAAGCTGTGGTTTTTGTTAATGTTCTGGTACAGCCTTTGTCACAACACAATCACTCAGAATTCATACCTTATGCTCTGACTTCCTGTGTGTTTGGCAAGCTGTGGTTTATGTGAAGTAATATTTGAACAATTAATGCAAAGAGCCTTGACTTCCATGAAATGACTGTAATTTGTTTACTAAGTGTATGAGACTCCATAGCCCAATGAAGACCAAATCTGATGTGTGTCCAACCAGCTTCATTTTTATAAGTGTGGAAAGAGTTAGCCCTCTGTTATTGTGATTAATTCTTATCAGAAGTTTGTGAGAGAGCCCTCTCTGATCAAGGAGGCTAATCTTTGGTCTAAAGTCTGGTCTGAAACAGTTGCATAAGATTTCACTAGGTTGCAGCCCTTAGTGTGTGATTTTGTGACAACATTTTGGTGCGTCTGCCGGGAGTCTGATGATTACTCATTCCCGAAAATATGAGATTGATTTTCTGAAGGTAGCAGGAATTCAAAGTGATTTTCGAGGCTGCATTCTACCTTGGTGACTCCATTGATTTTCAAAGTTTAAAAGGTGGCTTCGAGAGGAAGGTACACAAGGAGTAATCCAGACCCAAACCCACCTAGTCCTGTGGAGAATCCAAATATCATCTCACGGGGTAGACAAAGGTTCTCTGATATACCAGGTACTTCTAATATTTCTAAATCTTTGTTCCCTGAGTTTTTGAGAAGTCCAGAAAATAAAATAGTAGATGATAAAATCCAAGAAGTGTTATTGAGGTCTGAAGAGGAAGAAGAATTGATTGGGATTATTTTAAGTTTACAAAGGAGAGGTATTGATACCTCCTCTTTAGTATCACAAACAGATAAAGAGGAGTTTTGGGAGATTGTCACCTCTGAATTGTTGTTAGAAGAGGAAGACTTAGAAAAGCTCAAGGAGCTTGATCCTTTTGAAGTATTGTTTAAATCAAAAACAGGTCTCCCTCTCCCTGACTGGAGTTCTTTTGTCAGTGGGTTACAAAGTCCCAATAGTCCTTTTCGTACTCACACTTTATCCTCTGCCTCTGTCAGCCCAAATAGCCCTCAAACAACATCACAATCCAGCTCTGCCCTTTCTGGTCATACAGTACCAATTGTGACAGTTCCTCCATTTCAGATGGTTGTACCTGCAAGGTATGCTCCTCTAGCCCTCCCTCAAATTTTACATGATCTCCCTAGCAAATATGCTGCTAGAATTCCAACCTGGGGAGGAGATGAAGACATTACTGCTGAGGAACATGTAGATAGATTCAATGACTTTGTGGATAGAGAGGAAGTAGATGATGAAGATGTGAAGTTAAGGCTATTTTCCCAAACCTTTATTGGTGAAGTTCGAAAATGGTTCAAAGCCTTAGGAGCAGGTAGCATTCATAGCTGGGCTGAGTTTGAAGATAGTTTCTTAAGAAAATGGGGTAATAGAACTAATCCTGTTCAGGCTCTCACTGAGTATAATAATTTAAGAAGAGCCCCAGAAGAGACTATCCAGAATTTCTCAAAAAGATTTAATAAGATATATAATTCTATCCCAGCTCACTTGAAGCCTCCTGGGGCTTTGGCTCAATTAAGGTATGCTGAGTCTTTTGACTCAGATTTCTCTCTTTTACTCAGAGAAAGAGAGTCTGTCAATTTGGCAGAAATGCAAAATGATGCAGTGAAGGTAGAGGCCAACATGCTTGCTGTCAGGAAAACTAAGATGGCGAAGGCTAGAGTTAAAGAAGAAGATAAGCCTTCTACCTCTGCTCAAGAAGACAAATTCGAGACTATCATTAAAACCATGGAAAAACTGATGGACCAATTAACACTTGGAAATGCTACTGCTCCTCAAGCACAGCAAGAGCCTAGGTTCAGAAACCCTCAGTTTAGAAGGCCTCAAAATCAGCAGAGGCCAAGAGACAATAAAAATCAACAAGCAGATCCACCAGTAAGGCCTCCCTTTAAACAAAACATGGTAGATGAAGAAGAAGGACCTGAAGAACCTGAGGAATCCATTCACTGTCTTGGCGAGGAAGACTCAGAAATTTTCCTAACAAAAGAGGAACATGATGAGTCTAACCAGTCAAAGGCCGAGGAGGAGCCTTCAGATTTTTTAAAGGGTTATCAGCATGCCATATTTGAAATTCAAAAGCAATACAACCTTAGAAACATGGATGTACCAATCACAGCAAACAAAGCTCAGCCCAAGAAAGGTGTTCCTAAGGCAGTAGATAATAAAAAGGAAGAGCCAAAGCAGGCTACTGGAAAAGGAGATTCTCCTCTTGAGAAAAAGGACAGTCAAGCTCATGATCTTTCTAAGGAAGTTGAAAAGTTTACTTCTGTGTTTAATATACAAAATGAGATTGCTAAAATAAAAATTTCAGTCCCATTTAATGAAATTTTGAAAGTAGACAAGTATAGAAGCAAAATTGTGGAAATGTTAAATTCTCCACCAGGAGGAACTGATATTTTGAATGTGCAAGAAGATAATCCAGTGATTTGTCTAGGTCCAAGACTTGAAGATGAGCAAAATGATGAATTTCCTCCTTTCTATATTAGCATCAATATACATGAGATGACTCTTCATAATGCCATGCTAGATTCAGGAGCATCCCATAATCTTATGCCTAAAGTCATCATGGAAAGATTGGGACTAGAAGTAACCAGACCTTACAAAGATTTATTTTCTTTTGACTCAAAAAGGGTTCACTGTATTGGACTGATTAAAGATGTTGTTGTGTCTCTCACACAAATCCCTGCAAAAACAACTGTCATGGATGTGGTTGTTGCAGATGTCCCACCTAAATTTGGGATATTGCTTTCAAGGTCATGGGCAGCAAAAATCAAAGGTACCATGCAAATGGATTTGACTTATGCCACTATACCAGTTTTTGGAGAACAAAGAAGGTTATACCGTGAAACAAGAATGGCATATATGGTGAGTAGTAAAGACAAACCACAAAAATTTCCCATTTATTCTTGTGACACAGGCCTTGGATCAGCTATTTTGTTTAATGAATCAGTGGGAAAAGAACCTCAGGAAGAAAAGACAGAAAATCAGTATGAAGAATTGCAGCAAGGTAATGAAGTAGATGCTTCTGGTTGCTGGTCCTTGTACTTTGATGGAGCAGCAGGGAAAGAAGGTGCTGGAGCTGGGATTTGGATCATAAGTCCAGCTGAGGAAAGTAAGTTCTTATCATACAAGCTTAATTTTGATTGCACAAATAATATGGCCGAGTATGAGTCTCTGGTTTTAGGCTTAGAAGCTTTGATAGAATTTAAAGCCAAGAATATTGTTATTTATGGAGACTCTGAGTTAGTCATAAAACAAGTTCAAGGTGTTTATCAAACAAAAGATGCAAGAATGAGAGCTTATAGGAACTTGGTGTTAGATTTGTTGGAAAAGTTTCAGTCATATACTCTCACTGTAAAAACCAGAGATCAGAATTCTATGGCAGATTCCCTTGCTGTGGCAGCTAGCCTTTTTGTTGTTCCTAAACATTCTTCTGACAACTATGAAGTTAAAATTCGCCATAGGCCAGTCATCCTAGATAATATCCTAAATTGGCAGGTCTTTGAATATGATCAGCAGGTAAAAAACTTTCTAGAATTGAAAGGAGAATTTGAAAATAGTCAAATTGATCAGCAAAATATGCTAGTTGAAACAAAAGAGAAGTCTGAGGTGTTACAGCTGCAAAGTAACTTGATTCCTAAAGGACTCATTCCACTTGAGAAACTTTTTGATCAGAACGATGTTTTTAAAGCACCAAAGTTGCAAGCAAATGAAGAAGAGGTAGAAAGTTGTAATTTAGGCGATTCCGTAGCGCCTAAATTAGTCAAAATTTCAAAATTTTTATCAGCTGATCTTAAGGTTAAATATATTGAGTTGATGAAGAAATTTACTGATGTTTTTGCATGGAGCTATGCTGATCTAAAACAGTATGACCCTTCAATAATACAGCATACCATTCCAATCAAGGAAAATGAAAAACCTTTCAAGCAAAAGCTAAGGAGAATCAATCCTCTTCTTATGCCACTTATTGAGAAAGAGGTAAAAAAACTGTTTGATGCAAAGATCATTGTTCCCATTAGGTTTTCAAACTGGCTTGCCAACTTGGTACCAGTAAGGAAGAAGAATGGAGAGATAAGAATTTGCATAGATTTTAGAAATTTGAACAAGGCTTCATTAAAGGATAATTATCCTCTTCCTAAAATGGATTTTATTCTACAGAATATTGTTGGTTCTAAAAGGATGTCAATGTTAGATGGTTTCTCAGGATATAATCAGATCCTTGTTCATCCAGATGATCAGGAGAAGACAGCCTTCACAACACCATGGGGCACATTTATGTATGCCAAGGTGCCTTTTGGCCTCATGAATGCAGGGGCGACCTTCCAGAGGGCCATGGACATTGCTTTTGCTGAAGAGAAAGACAAGTCAGTGGTAGTATACCTTGATGATATTACAGTCTTCTCAAAGAGGGAAGAGGATCATTTAAAACACCTTGAAAGGATCTTGCTCAAATGTAGAAGATTTGGTATTTCCCTAAATCCAACTAAGAGCATTTTTGCTTTAACTTCTGGTAAGTTACTTGGGCATATTATTTCAGAAGAAGGAATTAGAATTGATCCTAATAGGGTCAGTGCTATTTCAAAATTGGATTTGCCTAGGAGCAAGAAGGAGGTCCAGTCTTTTCTTGGTAAGGTAAATTTTGTTAGAAGGTTCATTCCCAATTTTGCTGAAGCAGTCAAGTATATCACTAAAATGCTTAAGAAAGGAGCAGACTTTAAGTGGACAGTCGAGGCAAAGAACTCATTTGAAGAAATCAAAAAGGCTCTCACTCAAGCACCGGTTCTGATTAGTCCTAATTTCACCAAGGAATTTTTAATTTTTACATTTGCCTCTGAAGATACAGTTGCTGGAGTCTTATTACAGAAGGGAAATCAAGGTATGGAACAGCCCATTTCCTTTTTTAGTAAAACCTTAGCTAATGCTGAATTGAAGTACAATATTTTGGAGAAGCAAGCATATGCATTGGTGAAAGCAATCAAGGATTTTAGAATCTATGTACTACATTCTCATATTATTGCATATGTACCAAGCACTGTTATTAAAGACATCCTAACCCAAGCAGACCCTGATGGTAAAAGAGGAAAATAGATAGCCAAGTTGCTAGAATATGACATTGAAATCAGACCTACTAAGTTAGTGAAGGGCCAAGGATTAGCAAAGCTGTTAACTCATTCAAATCCAGATAGCAGTAAGATCAATCTTAATGCAGAAATATCAGAAATTTCTGAGATAGAAGAGGAATTAGTCCAAATTAATGAAAATTTTCTGACATCAGAATGGTATAGAGAAGTGGCATTTGTTTTGCAACACAACAGAGCTCCAGATAATCTTTCCAAGTCTAAAGCCCGGTTCATTAAGCTTAAATCTCTGAGATACTTTGTTCATGAGCAGATTTTATTTTGGAAAGATGCAGGTGGGATTTTGCTAAATTGTCTTATTGAGGAAGAAGCTGAAAAGGTGATGGATGAGTTTCACAAAGGGGATTGTGGAGGCCATCACTATTGGAGGGCTACTGCAAATAAAATTTTGAGGGCAGGATACTTCTGGCCAACCATGTTCAGAGATGTCTACAAAAGAATAGCTTCATGTCATGAATGTCAGATGTTTGAAGGTAAAAGAAAACTTGTTCCTATGCCACTAATCCCTATCTATGTTGAAGCCCCCTTCCAGCAATGGGGATTAGACTTCATAGGTGAAATACATCCTCCTTCATCAGGGCAGCATCGGTGGATTCTCACAGCCACTGACTATTTTACAAAGTGGATAGAAGCGATACCAACCAGGCAAGCTAATGATTCAGTAATCATTTCCTTTTTAGAGAATAACATCTTAGCAAGGTTTGGATGTCCACTCAAGCTTATCACAGATAATGATCAGGCTTTTAAGTCTAGAAAAATGATAAATTTTTGTCATCAGTATCATATTTCCCTTGGTCACTCAACAGCATATTATCCACAGGGAAATGGTTTGGCTGAAAGCTCAAATAAAAGTCTTGTGAGGATTATCAAGAAACTTCTGCAGGAAAACAAGAAGGCTTGGCACTTAAAGTTGAGATATGCCTTGTGGGCTGATCGCATTTGCACCAAAAGATCTATAGGAACATCGCCTTATGAACTTGTATATGGTGCAGAAGCTATTTTCCCAACATCTCTTGGGGTACCAGTTATGAAACTAATTCAAGGATTAGAGGAGGAACCGAATGCCATACAACGAAGGATTAATCAATTAATAGCTCTGCAAGAAAAGAGAAATGAAGTGTATGAAGGCCATCAGCAAAATCAGAACAGAGTCAAAAGGGCTTTTGATAAGAAGATTAAAGATGTCACATTTCAGATAAATGATAAAGTTTTAAAGTGGGAAGCCAGAATTGAGGAAAGGGGCAAACATGGCAAATTTGAAAATTTGTGGAAAGGGCCATATCTGATTTCAGATTACCATGGAAATAACACATATATTTTACAGGAGATTGATGGATCGCCATATGCTGGAGGACCTATTAATGGCAGGTTCTTAAAGCATTACAATCAGTAAAAGTTCACCAAGCATTCCATTCTCATTGTACATAGCCGTTTTATGAAAGTTTTTGTTTTGAAAAAAAATAATTGACAAGCTGAACATGAAGATTTTAGCCCGAGGAGAAGGCCCATAAAATCTGACAGGGATGCTTATCAGTCATATGCAAAATGCAATAAATGGATAGAGGCACCGGTGCTACGAGTTCTTAGTGTACTACAGGAGCACACTATCCCAAGTGGAGCCGCTGTTATCACTTAAGGTTGCAAGTTCATCTATGTACAAAGATCCATATGTAAATTTTTGGTTCAAGTCAATAGGTTGTTTAGGTTTATTACTTTAAAAGTAGTCTTTTCCAAAGATATTGAGGTATGTCCTTGTTAAAAAAATCGATAGTTTCCATCTCCCATAGCATATCTAGTCTTGATTATATCATTCTGACATTGCACAGTTTCGTAGCGTAAAAATGATTGGTCTGTTTTAACTGCGAAACCATTTTCCACCATTCCTGAGCAGCCATTGCGTAGCGCGGCATGTCATTTCATGATTGCCAGCGCTACGCAATCGGGGATTCGGGTATTTTCTACAGTACATTGTCTTGAAGTGTCAAATCTTGGGGTGTGAGTCATCAAAAAACCGTTTAGATGTGTCAGTCGACATCCCATCTAGATCATAATAGTATCCATCCCACCATTTGAATAGGATCACACGCATGTCTATGATGTTAATAAATCTTATGAGGTAAGGTGGTGCAATTATGTCTTTTCATGACTGCATTCAACGTGCCTATCCCATGCTAAGTGTTTCAAATAACAAAAGGAAGCCGCCCGAATTCTTATTCAAAAGACAGTCTACTACAAGCGAGCCCGCATTCTGAAAGCCAAAGCTGTTGAGAGATTTGTAATTGCTGATTGAGTTTCTGTGCAAAGATTTTTCTGAGCAAAATGGAAAAACGAGAGAATAGATCCGGGAGGTGCTTAAGGACTGAACCAGAGGGACTCGACCTCACGCTAAGGGATGAAAGTGTTGCTCGAGCGTTCAAACAAGCCGGTTGCTGGAGGTTTTGTGAGAAACTACAAGGCGGGCATACAGAGGTAACCAAGGCTTTCGCTCTGAACTTTAGTGGCCTAAATTCTAAAGTAGCATTATTGGAATTCCCTGTTTCTCCACAAGTTATCTCTGCTGTTACCGAGATCCCAAGGAGTGGTCAGGAGTGGTTTAAAAACTACAAATTTGACACAACACCATGCAAAGAATTTCTGAAAGAGCAATATGTCAACCAGGACCTTTCTAAGGCAATTCCTAGGCATTATGTCAAAGAGCAGTATGCTCTGTTACTTACAGCTATTCAGAAGTATCTCACTTGTGAGGGCAGGTATACTAAAATTTACTCCTACCATTTCAAGCTTCTGTTACACTTCACAGGAAAGACCTCCATAGATATTCCTTTCTATCTGTTTAGGAGTCTAGGAAAAATGTGTGACAAGGTTCAGTATAAAAAGGAAAATCAAGAAACATCTCTTTTTCATCATGGCTTAATCAAGTTACTGGTATTAGATAGTCTGAATAAGATTGGAAGGGATTGGGATTCGTTTATCTTTATGTCGGGTTTCCAAAGTAAAACCGGTCTAACCCCTTTACCAGATAGAGAAAAGGAAAAAGAGACTCAAGAGTTTGCAATGGTTGAAGAACCTGTACTGGAAAAAATAGTGGAAGAGCCTACAGTGGCTAAGCCTAAGCAGCATGCTAAAGACCGTAAGAAAACAAAGGATAAAACAAAACAATCAGGGAAACCCATAGTTATCAAAGAAACACCAAAACCATCTGAGCAAAAGATGAAATACCAGAAAGTGGCATCCAAGCCAAAGGAAATAGCACAGCAAAACAAAATCAGAACAAGGAGTCAGTTGAACAAGGAAAAGGGAAAGTCAATTGCAACAGAGGATAGCCCCATGTCTAAGGGTAGCCTTAAAGATTTGTTAGAAGCCATTGACTTTGAACAAGCTACTTCTGTACAAGTGGAGCCCGTGCAAATAGACCTGACACATTCATCTCCTGACAGTTCTAAGAAATCTAAAGCTTCCAAAAGGCTCAGATTCGAAGAAGCAGGAAAGGAATTCATGGTGAGGCCCAGAAGGCCAATTACTAGAGGTCAAGCACAAGCAGCAGAACAAATTCCAAAGGGTGAGGAGACTGCCAAGGCAATAACAGAACAAACCAAAACATTGCCTGAGATAAAGAAACCAGAGAGGAGAGAAAAATTAGACAAGGCAAAGAAGGCAGAAAAGGCAGTAAAAGTAGAAAAAGTACAAGAAACTAAAAGGATAATATATACCAGAGAGAAGACCAAACAGAAAGGAAAACAGGTAGCTCAGGCCAAAGAAACCAAGGAGAGCAAAAAGAAAGAGATAAGGGAAAAGACTCCTTTGGTTAAAAAAGAGAAAACCTCATCCACTAAAGGAAAATGGGAAGCAGCTGACCAGGAGTTGGCAAATTTTGAAAAGACAGTGTCTGAGATTGCTGCTATGGAAAATGAACTGGCCAAGCTGAAGGCTCAGCTAGGCCAATTAGCTGCCAAATGAATTTATTTCATTATTGCACCAAATTTTGTGTCATGTTATTTAAAGTTCATTAATGTTTTTGAGGCATGTATAAAGGAAAGAATAGTATGCTATTTTTGGATCAAAAGAAAAGAAGTGGCAGTCTGAAATGATTGAAGACTATGATTTTGTGATTTTGCAAGAAACAGCAGTTTCGTAGCGCGCTACGAAACTGCTGTAGGTGACTATTGTTGGAGGAAAATTTGAAAAACATTGCTGAGGTCACCAAATTTTGTGGAGAAAGGCTTAGAGGATGGAAAGGGAATCACCATAATTGCTTAAGCCTTAAAAAGTTGACAAGTGTAAACCTCAGTGCATAAAGGTAAGATCTGTTGTTTTTACCAAGTTCCATAAAGCTCCTTTATGACCGCAGAATTAGGGTTTCTAGTAGGCTTACCAGGGTTTTTGAGTTCAACACCTGGCAGTATGCGAAAAGTATCTTGACTATTCAGGCAGATGGTGTATGACATGGTTATTAAAGGTCATTAATACAGCTTAAAGCATATTTTATTGAAAAAAGAACATGGAGCAAAACAGGGACCGGGAAAACAGAGGATAATTCTACAACAAATGTTGAGTCAGCAACACCTTCAGGATCCAAAGTAACAAGTACAGCGAATGCTCCTCAAGATACATTTCAGTTTATACATGAAGAACACAGCTGTCAGAAATCAAGAAGGAATCAAGTAACCAAGGAGAAAGAAGCAGAATTTGATTAGAACTAGGACTCTTTGCATTAAAAGAAATACCTCTGTATTTAGCAAATTAGTTTCAATACGGATAAGATAGTTAATTTTAAGTTTTCGAGCTCCCTTCATGCTTGTTGAGGAGACTCAAAATAGTATAGCTTTATTTCCTATATATAGCAAGAACTTGGATGTATCAAGGGTTGGAGACTTTTATGAAAAAGACTGAGTTCTCATATTGGTATATGTATATTTTCTTATTGCAGTAATAGTAAATGACTGTTGTTTCTTCTCAAGATTCTCAATGGATTATATTGTTCAAATGTGATGGTGTTTTATTTTGTTAATGTTCTGGTACAGCTTTTGTTATAACATAATCACTCAGAATTCATGTTCAATGCTCTGACTTCCTGTATGTTTAGCAAGCTGTGGTTTTTGTTAATGTTCTGGTACAGCCTTTGTCACAACACAATCACTCAGAATTCATACCTTATGCTCTGACTTCCTGTGTGTTT
>APFE031053025.1:0-13636 GCA_000404065.3 Pinus taeda
AATCATCCAAGAATTGTTCATTTATGTAATGTAAAGGAGGTTGCCCCCTCGAAGAGGCTGAATTCTAAGGCGTTGATCTATCTTTTCTATCTTTTCTTGAGCTGGTTTCATAACACGATTTGACCTAGAATTAGTCAATTTATGCCCCCACTTGAGCTCCTCTTTCCTTGTGCAAATTGTGAGGAAATTGTCCCCTATTCTTTAGGAATTTCATCCAAAATGATTGTGAAATTCCCAAGTATTGGTCATTGATTGCATGCAACACTTGTACACTCAAGACTAGTCTAAAATAGATGTTACACTTCCTTGGAATCTCCACTACAACTAAGAAATTCGAATTACTGGAATGCATGAGATATTTTTGGTTGATGGATTAGTTAATTCGATGATATCTGAGGTAGACTACTATCCCACTACACAACTGATCTCCATGTGGTTCTATTAACTGTTAGAGCTAGTTTAAATGAGTACAACTATAAATAATTGAACTGGGTTGCTACAAATTAACAATCAACACATGCAAACTGAACTCCAATCCCACTAACTCTAATTTATTGAGCTAACTGAGTGACAGGAGCCATTTCACCTCAGTTAACTACCTCCAAGTTATCTGCTAATGTGGAAATTTTGATTTTTCTCAATTTGACCAAAATCTAAGTCAAATTGAGCCTTTCTTGATACACTTTTCAACATTCCTTCTTAGTAAGAAAATGATTATCACCTACCCCTATTTTTCACCTATGGAATTCAAACTTCCCTCTAGACAAATACTTTGTCAAGATGTCAGAATCTTATTCCTCTGTCGAAATGTATTGTAGCAACACTATCCTCCTCTCCACATAGTCCTGTAAATGATGATACCCGATATATATATTCTTGGATTGATCATGAAATATTGGATTCTTATAAAGCTTAATGCAACTCTGATTATCAAAATATATCATAGTTGGATCCATATCCTAAACAAATAGTCCCAAAAGTATCTTTCTCATCCAGATTGCCTCACATGTTGCTTGACTTGTAGCCATGTATTCATCTTCTGCTGAGCTAAGTGCCATAGACCTTTACTTCTTGTTGTACTAGGAAATTGTTGCGGACCCAACACTAAAAATTCCACCTAATGTACCATTTTTTTCATATGGAATGCCTTCCCAATATTCATTTTTGAAGCCACACAACTTCACTCCCTTTCTCCGTCTATATCATAATCCATACTAGACAGTGCTTCTGAGGTATGTAAAACATGCTTAGCTTCCTTCCAATACAATTTGGTGAGACTAACCATAGCTTGGCTCAAATGATTGACTACATAACACATATCTGGTCATATGTTCACAAGATACATCAGTGAACCCATTAGCTTCCAATAAATGGTAGCATCAACCTCTTCAAATCACGTGGAATTCTACTTCCTCTAGTTGGTTGCTAAAGGTGTCTCCATGGGATTACAACTCTCAATGTGAAATATTTGTAGTATCTCAGTGGTATACCTACCTTGAGACATAAATAATTCCCCATCGACTTGCCATAATTCCATTCCAAGGAAGTAGTGCATGAGACCCATGTCTTTCATCACAAATTCCCTTGCAAGGTCCTCCTTGCAAGAGATGATCATTTGCTCATCACTTGTCAAAACTATATCATCAACATATAAAGCAATGATAAGCAAATTAAGTTCTACCAAAATATAATAGAGGTTCACATCCACTTCACTTTTGGTGAAGCCCAATCCAGTGACATAACTATCAATTTGAGGTTACCAAGTTGGGTGTCTGTTTAAGACCATATAATGTGTTGGGATGGGGTCCTTAGTGTTAAATATTGTTAAATTTTGTAAGTCCTTTTTGTAAAGATGTAAAGTCTCTGTGATTTGTGGAAGCAGAGCCCAAAGATAGTAAGAGTCAAAGGGGATTTTGTTAGGATGGGGTCCTCATGGGTAGAATTGAGTTAACGTAGTCACTTTTTGTGAATAATTTTTTAAAAGATGTAAAGTCTCCGCAAAATGTGGATGCGGAGTGCACATATAAATAGAGTAAAAATGGGCCTTAACCCCTTGTTGTTGGTTGGTTTTAAAGATTCGCCCATGATCCAGGGTTCTTAGTATTGTATTAGGAAAGCTATAAATAATTGAGTCTTAGCAAGTCTTTGAGATAACTTTGGATGGAGATTTGGATACGTTGAAGAGTTTTTGTTGTCTTGAGAAAGGGCTAAGATAGGGAGGCTATGCTTCCTACACTTAGGTAGAGAAAGGGAGGCTCCTATAACTGAGTGCATAGGAGGCCTGGGTAGAGTCTATAGCTGAGTGCACAGAACCCTACACTTGTGTGCGCAATGTGGAAGAGTTTATAATCAATGAATTAAATATCAATAAAGACAACCTTTTGAAGAATTAGTGAGTATTTCCATTGGATCCATTTATATTATATGTTTTTAAGTATTGAGGGTCTTTCATAGTGGATTATATTAGATATCATTTTTGGAATTCAACTACGTTAATAAAGTCATTCATCTATGACCATTTCCATGAGACGTAGTCACAACTGACTAATTTCTCATGATTTTTGAATGGTCCACTTAGCAATCATTGAATCAGGTGATGCTCACAGGGGTGAAGAAGTTGGATTGAAACTAGTGAAATGAATCACATAGCATCAATCATCACTTCCGAGGCTTGCACTTGGTAACCAGGACTTCCCGTGAGGTCACCCATCCTAGATCACCTCTAGCTCAAGTGCGCTTAACTGTGGAGTTTTTCCAACAATCAAGAACACTTAGCTTGCTACCCCATTTGAAAAACCTTAGCCAGTATTGTGCCTCATGAACCATTCAAGTAGAGCTCCCTTCACTTTTATGTATTTAAGTATTGAGAGTCTTTTGAATTGCATTATATTAGATATCATTTTTTGGGATTCAACTACATTAAGAAAGTCATTCATATATGACCATTTCCATGAGAGGTAGTCATAACTAACTAAATTCTCATGTTTTTTGAATAGTAAACTTAGTACTCATTGCATCGGGTGATGCTCATAGGGGTGAAGAAGTGGGATTGAAACTAGTGAAATGAATCAAATAGCGTCAATCATCAATTTTGGGCTTGCACCCAGTAACTAGGACTTCCTGGGAGGTTACCCATCCCAGATTGCCTCTAGATCAAGCGCGCTTAACTATGACGTTTTCCCCATAGTCAAGCCTCTACCCCATTTGAAAAACCTTAGCAAGTATTGTGCCTCATGAACCATTCAAATAGAGATCCCTTCACTCTTATGTATTTAAGTATTGAGGGTCTTTCATAGTGCATTATACTAGATATCATTTTTTGGGATTCAACTGCGTTAAAAAAGTCATTCATCTATGACCATTTCCATGAGAGGTAGTCATAACTAACTAATTTCTCATGATTTCTGAATAGTCTATTAGATTCAATCTTGTCAGTCCTCTGTCAGAGTATCATTCACCAAAGTTCATTTCACGTCACTGGCAGTCATTAAATGCCATTTTGATCAAAAGAGTCATTTCACTTTCTCGAGTCCAGGGTTGGTTTTTAGTAAGTGTTTCAGGAATGTCATCGTGAATAATGTGAGATTGATTCTTCTTCAAAACCCTGTTTTGAAGAAGAAATCATTAAATCTGTTTTTTTTCAGAATATGTAAATTTCTCAAAAGTGCTCCAAAGCTCTACAGTTCCTCAATGGCACCAGCTTCAGCAACCCTGCCACAGATAGACAAGAGTTATCAGTTCAACTTGGAAAATCAGTTAAAAGACAAAGGCAGTGGGCCAGAGACATTCCCAAGGATCAATCTCATCTGAGCATGGGGATTGCTGGAACTTTAGGTTACGTAGCTCCAGAATATTTAATGCATGGCCAATTGATCAAAAAAGTTGATGTGTACAGTTTTGGGGTGTTAGTTTTGGAGATTATTAGTGGCAGAAAGAATCACAGTGAGTTTTATACATCACAATCTCTTCTAGTGTTGGTGTGGAATCATTATATATCACATACACTTTCTGAGATAATCGATGACAACATAGAGAAGCATCACCATGGTGAGGCAATTAACGTTGCTCGTATAGCTCTCCTGTGCACTCAAGCTGCTGCAGTTCTACATCCTACCATGTCTCAGGTTACTTCGTTGCTCACCTGCAAGGACCCCAGTATTTCCCCACTTATGCAACCTCCCTTTGTAGATGTCAACCCTCCTCAGTCGTATTCATCGTTACCTTCACCTTCACAATCAAATATTGTTGATAGTAATCCAAATACCTCTACCGATCTCTGATTCAACCATTCCCAAGGTCATTTGAATTTTGAAACAACCAGAAAAGAGGTCATATCGGTGCATGTCATTGTAGAGTAATGGCCTAATGGGCTGCTGCAATTTATTTTCATATGAATGTAACATAGTGCGCTGCCCATACAAGGTGTGCGCTACGCACATACTGGATCCCAATAAAGTTGAAGTCCAGTTTGATAAACCAGTTTATGGTGTAAATAACATGGTGGATTTTTGTGTCGATGGCTATGGGTATTTTGCAATGCTGCCAACGAAATCTTTCATACAATGTTGGAGTTTCGAGCATTCTGTTGGTGAGGATGGGAATAAGACAATGCTTGACGCCCTGATGTTTTAAGTAGTGAATCATCGAAGGAGCCTTTGGTCCTTTTCATAAAAGATGTTCAAAGATCGATAATAGGCAACCTGGAACACTACAAGAAATTCAACCCTCTCCGGGCACAGTTGTCATCATTTTAGTTTAAAAACTATTTTTTTAAAATTAGTTTTTTTATTCAACTAGCATTTTGTTAATAAGTTAGAAAATAAAGGAAAAACAAGTGGCAGTCAGAGATCGAAAGGCTAATTTGAAATCAAGATATTCATCATAGCAGAAGAATAAGATTCGTATTCCTATTTATCACTTCAGTTAGAAAAAGAGCGATCAGAGTTTGTGCAGTAGTTGCGGAACTCTGTTTGCTATTTTTATTAAAATTTGGTTTTATTTGGTAAGGGGAAATAAATAGTCCGAGAGCCAAAATTAGAGAGAAGACATCCAAAACAGCAGAGCAGTAAGATTGGGGGCCTATTTTTGTTTTCAGTTGTGATTTGGAAAGGTCTTCAGCTACGGTTTTCCGCCCTTTCATTGGCCATAAACAAACAAATACAACGCTATTCCTTTTAGAGCAGAATTTTCCTATTTTCATGATTATTGATGTAACGATGCCCTATTTTCATCGATCAGTTGTCTCCTTTCTGAGTTTTATTTAATGTATTAAAAATCACTTGTAAATGAGGGGGATAGAATTCTGAGAGGTGCGTGGAGGAGAACAAAGAATTTCATTGTACAGTTGAATGACAGAGATTAATTAAATGGCCCAGCTCTGATTTGTAAGATTCTTGTGGTGTGGAAATTTAGCATATGTTTTTCTTCTATTTCATATGTCTTTGTAATATTTCATAGTTTCATTCACATATAATTTCTAAATGAATACTTTTAAGTGAGAAAGGCAGAATTCAATTTATTTGCTCTGTCTTGAGGAAGTGTTCATATTTAATGTTTTCTTCTGTTTGATAAGGATTCATCACACATGCCCTTGTCGACTTCTCAGCAGTCTTGCCATTCCATTTAATCTCAATTTAATTGTTAAATTTCGCTCCTACCTCGCCTTATGGAATAATCTATGCCTTTGATTAAATCTCTGCTCACGCTGTTCTTGATACCATGCTGCCCAGAAAACCCAATCATTTATTAAAAACCTCATTTCATATCTCTTTACTAGCCTAAAATCAGTTCCCATTCTAGAGTCATCTTGCACCCCATTGCTCATTTTATCGAGATTGAACCGGAGAGAGCCCTCTCCTATCCTCATAGGGCTAGCTATGAGGCTGAGCGTGGTTTGATGTAGCCTTGAGTTTTACCTTATTTCAGCCTAAGGCAGATTCGAGCACTAACATAGTGGCGATCATACTGGGGAAGATGGTTTGCTATTGATGTGACATTCGACTTGTTGATTGTCTTGCCCCAGTACATGAAATCAAGCTACAGATCTCATGTTGATGGTGGACAGCAGTCAGACACATATGAAGGCTGAAAGATTCACCTGGCGACTCCAACTCGATCCAAACATTCCAGTGCTCACTGATCCATTCATGCAATGGTAGGGTATGTGGCAAACCCTGCACTGTGTGAAGCTATAAAAGAAGTTAGAGATTGGTTAGTGGATATTGAAATTAATGAAGAATTTTTCAGTGCCTTGCTTCAAAGTTTGAAATCTCCGAAGTTTTCTCTTGAAACTAAAACTGGCTTCTGTGAGTTAATTGTTCAAAAACTTGAGAAGGAGATTCAGTATTTGAACGAGCAAATCCAGTCATATGATTTCCGAGATCCCAACAAGTTCTTGGAAACTCTTCCTCCTTCAAAACAAGAAATAATAGAGTTGCCTACAGATGTTTGCATTGACAGTGTGCAGCTGCAGGTATGTATTGCAGAGTTGGGGCAGCAAACGGAGTCTGGCTTTCATGATCCTATTGCGATGTACATGGAAATGTTTTTCAGTTTGACTGACAAATCAAGCTGTCTATTACATAACCAGGTTCATTATATGCATGAAGGGCTGCCAGCAATTACATCTGTGTCCTGGTGGAAGCATTCTCAAGCAGCATCATTCTCATATTTACTTGAATGGTTAATCTGGCATTATAGTATTACCTGATCTATTGTTTTTGCAGCCAAGTAGGGTAGATTTTGTAAATAAATAGGCATCTAAAGGGCAGCATTTCATTCTAGTTTCATTACAATTTAGTTTGAAGTTTGCCGAGTAAGTTTTTCAATCATTTCAGTCAAGTTTCAGTCCATAAATGAGTCAGAAGTGTCGTGTTGTCTGTTGAAATAATGACCCCATAGCCCAATGGATGGAGGCACTGTCTGCTCTCCCAGAGATCTGTAGTTCTTGGCACCTCCAAGAAGCAGTAGCTGCCATCCCCATTGGAGCGAATGTTAGACTCAATCTTGTCAGTCGTCTAACAGAGTATAATTCACCAAGGTTCATTTCCCGTCACTGGCAGTCATTAAATGCCATTTTGATCAAAAGAGTCATTTCATTTTCCTGAGTCCAGGGTTGGTTTTCAGTAAGTGTTTCAGGAATGTCATCATCAATAATGTGAGATTGATTCTTCTTCAAAACCTTGTTTTGAAGAAGGAATCATTAAATCTGTTTTTTTCAGAATATGTAAATTTCTCAAAAGTGCTCCAAAGATCTACAGTTCCTCAATGGCACCAGCTTCAGCAACCCTACCACAGATAGACACGAGTTATCAGTTCAACTTGGAAAATCAGTTAAAAGACAAAGGCAGTGGGCCAGAGACATTCCCGAGGATCAATCTCATCTGAGCACGGGGATTGCTGGAACTTTAGGTTACGTAGCTCCAGAATATGTAATGCATGGCCAATTGATCAAAAAAATTGATGTGTACAGTTTTGGGGTGTTAGTTTTGGAGATTATTAGTGGCAGAAAGAATCACAGTGCGTTTTATACATCACAATCTCTTCTAGCGTTGGTGTGGAATCATTATATATCACATACACTTTCAGAGATAATCGATGACAACATAGAGAAACATCACCATGGTGAGGCAATTAACGTTGCTCGTATAGCTCTCCTGTGCACTCAAGCTGCTGTAGTTCTACGTCCTGCCATGTCTCAGGTTACTTCGTTGCTCACCTGCAAGGACCCCAGTCTTTCCCCACTTATGCAACCTCCGTTTGTAGATGTCAACCCTCCTCAGTCCTATTCATCTTTACCTTCACCTTCACAAGCAAATATTGTTGATAGTAATCCAAATACCTCTACTGATCTCTGATTCAAACATTCCCAAGGTCATTTGAATTTTGAAGCAACGAGAAAAGAGGTCATATCGGTGCATGTCATTGTAAAGTAATGGCCTAATGGGCTGCTGCAATGTATTTTCATATGAATGTAACATACTGTGCTGCCCATACAAGGTGTGTGCTACACACATAGTGCGCGCTACGCACTGGGTAGGCGCGCTACCCATACAACAACAAAGCCAAACAATTTTTTTTTTGCGACAAGTTTCATGTAAAACGCCTCAATCGGCTTGCAAGTGCTGGATGGATGGAAGGAAGTCATGGGCTTTTAGGCTTATACTGCAAACCAATGTAATATTAAAATTGTTCTCCAATAGCACAAGCCGGGATGGCTTTCTCTTGAGACGAATACAAGAACTGGGACCGGAAGCAAAGAGCCATCAATTGGTACCAAAGGTCGAGTGATACTTTTACTGGATCCCAATAAAGTTGAAGTCTGGTTTGATAAACCAGTTTATGGTGTAAATAACATGGTGGATTTTTGTGTCGATCGCTATGGGTATTTTTCAATGCCGCCAACGAAATCTTACATATAGTGTTGGAGTTTCGAGCATTCTGTTGGTGAGGATGGGAATAAGACAATGCTTGATGCCCTGATGTTTTAAGTAGTGAAGCATCGAAGGAGCCTTTGGTCCTTTTCATAAAAGATGTTCAAAGATCAATAATAGGCAACCTGGAACACTACAAGAAATTCAACCCTCTCCGGGCACAGTTGTCATCATTTTAGTGTAAAAACTATTTTTTTAAAATTAGTTTTTTTATTCAAATAGAATTTTGTTAATAAGTTAGAAAATAAAGGAAAAACAAGTGGCAGTCAGAGATCGAAAGGCTAATTTGAAATGAAGATATTCATCACAGCAGAAGAATAGGATTCGTATTCCTATTTATGACTTGAGTTAGAAAAAGAGCGATCAGAGTTTGTGCAGTAGTTGCGGAACTCTATTTGCTATTTTTATTAAAATTTGGTTTTATTTGGTAAGGGGAAATAAATAGTCCGAGAGCCAAAATTAGAGAGAAGACATCCACAACAGCAGAGCAGTAAGATTGGGGGCCTATTTTTGTTTTCAGTTGTGATTCGGAAAGGTCTTCAGCTACGGTTTTCCGCCCTTTCATTGGCCATCAACAAACAAATACAACGTTATTCCTTTTAGAGCAGAGTTTTCCTATTTTCATGATTATTGATGTAACGATGCCCTGTTTTCATCGATCAGTTACCTCCTTTCTAAGTTTTATTTAATGTATTAAAAATCACTTGTAAAGGAGGGGGGGAGAATTTCGAGAGGTGCGTGGAGGAGAACAAAGCATTTCATTGTATAGTTAAATGACAGAGATTAATTAAATGGCCCAGCTCTGATTTGTAAGATTCTTGTGGTGTGGAAATTTAGCATATGTTTTTCTTCTATTTCATATGTCTTTGTAATGTTTCATAGTTTCATTCACATATCATTTCTAAATCAATACTTTTAAGTTAGAAAGGAAAAATTCAATTTATTTGCTCTTTCTTGAGGAAGTGTTCATATTTGATGTTTTCTTCTGTTTGATAAGGATTCATCACACATGCCCTTGTCGACTTCTCAATAGTCTTGCCGTTCCGTTTAATCTCAATTTAATTGTTAAATTTCGCTCCTACCTCGCCTTATGGAATAATCTGTGCCTTTGATTAAATCTCTGCTCACACTGTTCTTGATACCACGCTGCCCAGAAAACCGAATCATTTATTAAAAACCTCATTTCATATCTCTTTACTAGCCTAAAATCAGTTCCCATTCTAGAGTCATCTTGCACCCTATTGCTTATTTTATCGAGATTGACCCAGAGAGAGCCCTCTCCTGTCCTCGTAGGGCTAGCTATGAGGCTGAGTGTGGTTTGATGTAGCCTTGAGTTTTACCTTATTTCAGCCTAAGGTAGATTCGAGTGCTAACATAGTGGCGACCATACTGGGGAAGATGGCTTGCTGTTGATGTGACATTCGACTTGTCGATTGTCCTCCCCCAGTACATGAAATCAAGCTGCAGATCCAATGCTGATGGTGGACAGCAGTCAAACACATATGAAGGCTAAAACATTCACCTAGCGAATCCAACTCAATCCAGACATTCAATGCTCACTGATCCATTCATGCAATGGTAGGGTATGTGGCAAACCCTACACTGTGTGAAGCTGTAAAAGAAGTTAGAGATTGGTTAGTGGATATTGAAATTAATGAAGAATTTTTCAGTGCCTTGCTTCAATGTTTGAAATCTCCGAAGTTTTCTCTTGAAACTAAAACTGGTGTCTGTGAGTTAATTGTTGAAAAACTTGAGAAGGAGATTCAGTATTTGAATGAGCAGATCTAGTCATATGATTTCCGAGATCCCAGCAAGTTCTTGGAAACTCTTCCTCCTTCAAAACAAGAAATAATAGAGTTGCCTACAGATGTTTGCATTGACAGTGTGCAGCTGGAGGTATGTATTCCAGAGTTGGGGCAGCAAACAGAGTCTGGCTTTCGCGATCCTATTGCGATGTACATGGAAATGTATTTTAGTTTGACTGACAAATCAAGTCGTCTATTACATAACCAGGTTCATTATGTGCATGAAGGGCTACCAGCAATTACATCTGTGTCCTGGTGGAAGCATTCTCAAGCAGCATCATTCTCAGATTTACTTGAATGGTTAATCTGGCATTATATTATTACCTGATCTATTGTTTTCGCAGCCAAGTAGGGTAGATTTTGTAAATAAGTAAGCAACTAAAGGGTAGCATTTCATTCTAGTTTCATTACAGTTTAGTTTGAAGTTTGCCAAGTAAGTTTATCAATCATTTCAGTCAAGTTTCAGTCCATAAATGAGTCAGAAGTGTCGTGTTTTCTGTTGAAATAATGACCCCATAGCCCAATGGATGGAGGCACTGTCTGCTCTCCCAAAGATCTGCAGTTCTTAGCACCTCCAAGAAGAGGAAGCTTCCATCCCCATTGGAGCCAATGTTAGACTCAATCTTGTCAGTCCTCTGTCAGAGTGTAATTCACCAAGGTTCATTTCCCATCACTGGAAGTCATTAAATGCCATTTTGATCAAAAGAGTCATTTCACTTTCTTGAGTCTAGGGTTGGTTTTCAGTAAGTGTTTCAGGAATGTCATCATCAATAATGTGAGATTGGTTCTTCTTCAAAACCCTGTTTTGAAGAAGAAATCATTAAATCTGTTTTTTTTTTCAGAATATGTAAATTTGTCAAAAGTGCTCCAAATCTCTACAGTTCCTCAATGGCACCAGCTTCAGCAACCCTGCCACAGATAGACAAGAGCTATCAGTTCAACTTGGAAAATCAGTTAAAAGACAAAGGCAGTGGGCCAGAGACATTACTGAGGATCAATCTCATCTGAGCACGGGGATTGCTGGAACTTTAGGTTACGTAGCTCCAGACTATGTAATGCATGGGCAATTGATCGAAAAAGTTGATGTGTATAGTTTTGGGTTGTTAGTTTTGGAGATTATTAGTGGTAGAAAGAATCACAGTTCATTTTATACATCACAATCTCTTCTAGCGTTGGTGTGGAATCATTATATATCACATACACTTTCGGAGATAATCGATGACAACATAGAGAAGCATCACCACGGTGAGGCAATTAATGTTGCTCATATAGCTCTCCTGTGCACTCAAGCTGCTACAGTTCTACGTCCTGCCATGTCTCAGGTTACTTCATTGCTCACCTGCAAGGACCCCAGTCTTTCCCCACTTATGCAACCTCCCTTTGTAGATGTCAACCCTCCTCAGTCATATTCATATTTACCTTCACCTTCACAATCAAATATTTTTGATAGTAATCCAAATACCTCTACCGATCTATGATTCAACCATTCCCAAGGTCATTTGAATTTTGAAGCAACCAGAAAAGAGGTCATATCGGTGCATGTCATTGTAAAGTAATGGCCTAATGGGCTGCTGTAATGTATTTTCATATGAATGTAACATAGTGTGCTGCCCATACAAGGTGTACACTACGCACATAGTACGCGCTACGCACTGGGTAGCCGCGCTACCCATACAGCAACAGAGCCAAACAATTTTGTTTTTGCGACCAATTTCATGCAAAACGCCTCAATCGGCTTGCAAGTGCTGGATTGATGGAAGGAAGTCGTGGGCTTTTAGGCTTATACTGCAAACCAATGCAATATTAAAATTGTTCTCCAATAGCACAAGTCAGGACGGCTTTCTTTTGAGACGAATATAGGAATTGGGACCGGAAGCAAAGAGCCATCAATTGGTACCAAAGGTCGAGTGATACTTTTACTGGATCCCAATCAAGTTGAAGTCCAGTTTGATAAACCAGTTTATGGTGTAAATAACATGGTGGATTTTTGTGCCGATGGCTATGAGTATTTTGCAATGCTGCCAACGAAATCTTTCATACAGTGTTGGAGTTTCAAGCATTCTGTTGGTGATGATGGGAATAAGACAATGCTTGATGCCCTGATGTTTTAAGTAATGAATCATCGAAGGAGCCTTTGGTCCTTTTCATAAAATATGTTCAAAGATCGATATAGGCAACCTGGAACACTACAAGAAATTCAACCCTCTGCGGGCACAGTTGTCATCATTTTAGTTTAAAAACTATTTTTTAAAATTAGTTTTTTTATTCAAATAGCATTTTGTTAATAAGTTAGAAAATAAAGGAAAAACAAGTGGCAGTCAGAGATCGAAAGGCTAATTTGAAATGAAGATATGCATCACAGCAGAAGAATAGGATTCGTATTCCTATTTATGACTTCAGTTAGAAAAAGAGCGATCAGATTTTGTGCGGTAGTTGCGGTACTCTGTTTGCTATTTTTATTAAAATTAGGTTTTATTTGGTAAGGGGAAATAAATAGTCTGAGAGCCAAAATTAGAGAGAAGACATCCACAACAGCAGAGCAGTAAGACTGGGGGCCTATTTTTGTTTTCAGTTGTGATTCGAAAAGGTATTCAGCTACGGTTTTCCGCCCTTTCATTGGCCATCAACAAACAAATACAACGCTATTCCTTTTAGAGCAGAGTTTTCTTATTTTCATGATTATTGATGTAACGATGCCCTATTTTCATCGATCAGTTATCTCCTTTCTAAGTTTTATTTAATGTATTAAAAAACACTTGTAAAGGAGGGGGGAGAATTCTGAGAGGTGCGTGGAGGAGAACAGAGCATTTCATTGTACAGTTGAATGACAACGATTAATTAAATGGCCCAGCTCTGATTTGTAAGATTCTTGTGGTGTGGAAATTTAGCATATGTTTTTATTCTGTTTCATATTTCTTTGTAATGTTTCATAGTTTAATTCAAATATCATTTTGAAATGAATACTTTTAAGTGAGAAAGGCAGAATTCAATTTATTTTCTCTGTCTTGAGGAAGTGTTCATATTTAATTTTTTCTTATTTTTGATAAGGATTCATCACACATGCCCTTGTCGACTTCTCAGCAGTCTTTCCATTCCGTTTAATCTCAATTTAATTGTTAAATTTCGCTCCTACCTCGCCTTATGGAATAATATGTGCCTTTGATTAAATCTCTGCTCATGCTATTCTTGATACCACGCTGCCCAGAACACCCAATCATTTATTAAAAACCTCATTTCATATCTCTTTACTAGCCTAAAATCAGTTCCCATTCTAGAGTCATCTTGCACCCTATTGCTCATTTTATCGAGATTGACCCTGAGAGAGCCCTCTCCTCTACTCGTAGGGCTAGCTATGAGGCTGAGCATGGTTTGATGTAGCCTTGAGTTTTACCTTATTTT
>APFE031053037.1:0-16593 GCA_000404065.3 Pinus taeda
TTTTCATCTGAATAAAGATATTCTTGTTTCCTTCCATATTCTTGTGTACTTGTTTATATATGCTTGTATATGGTTAATGCACATCTGATCCTGCATTATTTATGAACATAGATCCTTGTTTCATGCATAGTAGTATGTTGCTATTATTCTACAGGTCCTTTTGAAGCTGAGCAGACAAAGAGCAAGCGACAAAACTCTATCAAGAAAGAGAGGAAATCGAGCGCAAGACTCAAGTCCTTTTGAAGCTGAGCAAGCAAAGAGCAAGCGGCAAAACTCTATTAAGAAGGAAAGGAAATCGAGTGCAAAACTCAAGTTGGCCTTCTTGGTTCTCCCCTCATCTATTTTCATAAAAGGAATCAATAGTAGACTTTGATTGTTTGTTTCTAAGATAACCACCCATCTTAGTGGAAATAGTAGCATCCGTGTGGACACTATTCCTGTATAAGAAAATGGCGACCATACTGGGGTCTCCATCTTTGTCGCGATCGTCAACAACATTAAAAGCATTTGATGGATGAACGTACACCCTGTATGGGATATTAAGTAACTTTCAAGTCGAATTGGGGGGCAAAACAGGAGAAATCGATGTTGAAGTCATCGACGGGAATCTTGATTACAACATCCTACTAGGAAGACCCTGGATATATGCCATGGTAGCTGTTGTGTCGACCTACTTTAGGAAAATTGCATTTCCTTCCCACGGAGGAATTACAATCATCGACCAAAAAACTTTTCTCCCCAATAGTTCACAAGTTACGGGAAGCATTCCAATGATCCATGGAAGCCCTAGCATGCTTCATAATATTGGAGTAGGCCTACTAAAAGACCCTACGTTAATGGGAACCTTTACCCTACCGCCTCCTACCAATTTGGCGGAAGTGGCTAATGTAGGAACCTGCAATATGATATCTTCCATTCAAAAGGTGTCAGAAAACGATGTTAAAATAGATCATTCGCAGGTTTTTCCTCTAAACTGACTGGAAATATTATAGCAGTCAATGTTCTCAGCATGGGAGGCAAACCAGCATCAACACTCGTCAAGCGTTTTGATAGATAGGTCTAAGGAATATGGCACCCCTTCAGATCCTTGGTCGTAAGTACACCTTACAGACGAAGGAATCATTCAATCGATGATGATCAATGGGGCACCATGGGAAGATCACCACCATCATTCCCATCTTTTCACTTGTAAAGAAGATAATTCCGGTGACCTACAAAATCCTTCAGTATTTGACTTTCTGATGAATACTGTAAACACGGTGGATTCTGAGAGAAACCTATCCAATATCAAAGAGGCTATTGCCATAAACATCTCGATCGAAACAGATGTTGTGGAGAATATTCATGTTTGCAAATCTTGTTCTTCTTCCGAACTGGAAATATATAGCATTCCCTTTCGTGAGTTTAGAGATGTCTTTGCTTGGTCATATGATGAAATGCTAGGTATAGACTCGAGCATAGTTGAACATGAGATTAAGATGTATCCAGATGTCAAACCGGTACGACAATGGCTAAGGCAGGTGCACCCCAAGAAAGTCGTTGCCATCAAGGCAGAAGTTGAGAAACTCCTCCATGCTGGTTTCATTTACCCCATTCCTCTAACCGATTGGGTATCAAATATTGTTCCTGTGATGTAAAAACAAGGAATGATTAGAGTGTGTGTTTATTACAGAGACGTAAATCAAGCTTGTATGAAAGACAACTACCCTACACCCTTTATCGACCAGATTATTGATGAATGTGCCAGATGCGGAATCTTTTCATTCATGGATGGATTTTTTGGGTATAATCAAATAAATATTCGCCCATAGGACCAGTTAAAGACTGCATTCATTTGTGCATGGGGCACATTCGCATATCGTAAGGTACCCTTTGGTTTGAAGAACGCAGGGCAACTTTTCAAAGAGCAATGAACTATGCTTTCCATGACATCAAAAACATCGTTCAACCTTATCTTGATGATCTCCCAGCTCATTCGTGAAAGTGGACTGATCATCCGCGCCATTTGAGAGTAATATTTCTACGTTGTCGACACTACAAGATAAGACTCAATCCGCACAAATGTGTGTTTTGTGTCAGTTCTGGTCATTTACTTGGCTTCATTGTCTCAAAAGATGGGATTCGTCTCGACCCTTCCAAGGTTCAAGCAATCATCGATTTTCCTCCACCTTCAAACCTACTTCAGATTTAGAAACTCCAAGGGAAAGAAAATTTCCTCAGGAGGTTCATTCCAAATTACGCCGAACTAGCTAAAGGTTATACTCATCTTTTGAAAAAGGATGTACCCTTCATTTGGGACCAGGTCACGCAAGCTTCCTTTGATGCTTTAAAGAAATCTCTAATACAAGCATCATTAATGTATGCTCCTGACTATCAAAAAGACTTTAACCTGTATCTGGCCACAATAGATACAACCATAGCAATGGTTTTAGTTCAAGAAGACAATGGAATTGAACATCCTATATATTATTTAAGCCGAAACTTAAATGATACGGAAATGAAATACTCCTATGTTGAAAAGCTAGCCCTCACAGCTGTTCAAGAAATACAGAGATTTCGACACTACGTCCTCTTTAGGAAGACTACCATTTTGTCAGATTGTAACCCCATGACCTATATATTGTCGTGATAGTTTCTTGGGGGCAAGTATTCGAAATGGATAGAAATTCTACAAGAGTTTGATTTGGAATTCAAAAAATCCAAATCAAAGAAAGCCCTGGTATTCGCGGAGTTACTATGCAATCTCCCATCGTTGTCCAATGGTGCAACATTTGAAGAAGCAATCGTGGATGAAAATTTGTTTATGATATCTTCATGTGATTTTTGGTATAGAGATATAATCATTTATCTCCAAACACAAACATACAGTTCTAATACCTCACGCTCTGAACAACGACGTATTCAATACCAAGAAAAATAATACGTGATCATCGGTGGTACTCTTTACTGTCGTGGTATCGATACAGCTCTGCGGAGGTGCCTCACCCTTGAGGAGGTTGAAAAATTCCTGAATGACTGCCATTCAGGCACGTGTGGGGGGCATCAATCTGGTTATGCTATGGCGCAAATTTTTTTACAAGCAGGATACTTCTAGCCAACAATGTTCAAAGATTGCATAACCATAGTTAGAAGTTTTCATGCTTGCCAAATTTTCAATAGCAAAACTAAAAGACCACCCACACCGTTGCAACCAGTAGTAGCTGTTGGGCCATTCACCAAATGGGGTATAGATTTCATGACATGTAACCCCACCTCGACCAGGGGGCATGGGTACATAATAGTCTCGGTGGACTATTTTACCAAATGGGTTGAGGTGATGCCTACATTAAAAAACAGTGGCGAAATGGCTGCCCTTTTCCTTTTCAATCACGTAGTCTCCAGATTCGGCGTTCCACAGGCCATAGTCACATATCATGGATCACATTTTCGCAATCACATGATGGTTGAGATTGCTGCCAAATTAGGACTGTCCCACGACAGCTCTACTCCATACTATCTGCAAGCTAACTGACAAGTTCAAGCAATCAACAAAGTCCTAAAGTGCATGCTGCAAAGGATGATCAGAGTCCACAAATGGGATTGGCACCTAATCCTGTACTCGACCTTGCGGGCATACTGGACATCAGCAAGCAATGCAACCGGATTCACACCTTTCCAATTGGTGTATGGTCTCGAAGCAATCTTACCGGTTCAATGTGAAATCTCGTCCCTCAAACTCGCAGTCGACCTTCTTCCTGGAACCTCAGAAGAAGAGGCTCATTTCTTGGAATTAATCCATTTGGATGAAACCCATCGTGATGCAGCTTCAGCTAACGAAGCTCATAAGAAATGAGTCAAAGCACAGTTCGACAAGAATGTCAAACCTCGCATCTTCTCAGAAGGTGACTTGGTTTTACTTTATGACCAGGAATCCGATAAATTGGGAGCAGAGAAATTCAAATCGTTATGGATGGGTCCCTATATTGTTAAACGAGTATTAGCAAAAGGAGCCTATGAGTTGATGGACTATGATGGGATTCCACTGGCGCAACCTCGCAACAGGTTGTACCTCAAGCGCTACTATGCTTGATCTCGCATAGTAGTCCTCGTGCTTTTCTTACATTTTTGTTTCCACCAAGAGCATTTAATTTGGTTAAGTAATCCACTTTTTGTATTCATTGCAGATGTCAAACTTACCAAAATCATTCGTCGGATATGCCAATGGAGCAAGTCGTAGCTCGCGGAATCTATCTTCTGCGGCATGGGCCATTTTCAATCCTAGCGGTGAGTTAGTAAGTTTCAGAGGAGTATGTATTGGTCGGTCTACGAACAATATCATTGAGTATAGGGCATTAATATAACTCCTTTCTGATGCCATCACACATGGTATATGCCGACTTGTCATCAGGCTAGACTCATAGCTCGTCATTCTACAACTCACGGGCATCTATGTTGTACGAAATCCAATGATCTATCGCATGTTCCTAAGGGTCAAAATTTTGGAAAGACGGTTTGATTTCATCCAATATCAACATATTTCCAGAAGTTTAAACACATTAACAGAATAATTGGAAAATTATGTGTTAGATAGACATTTGTGACATTTATAAAAAGAAGCATCACATCAATATATGCAGCAGGATCATGTCGCTGAACCAAAATAAAGCTCCGAAAATCAAAAATATATTCCATAATTGTTTATAGTCTATACATAATGTTCTGTAACCAAGAGAAAATTGGTCAAATGACCCAAAACTCAAAAATGCTAGGGGGCACCCTAGCCTAATGATGCTGGTGATAACAAGTCACCGCCCATCCAATCATGCGTAAGAGCCTAGTCCATCAACTCGACACTCTAGTGGTATGTCACTGCAACCGCAAAGGCAGCTCATTGGTCCTCACATCCAGGATACCAAGAGTAAGACCCTCAATCTAGTCCTGTAGTACCGAAAGAGTATCGGCCACATCAAGGTCACGAAGGATAGCCCTCCCAACAGCTTCTCCTGCTGGAATAGCCGCTGGGTCTCTACGGCATGCTACTGGTCGAACTGGGACAACATTTGCATGAGCACATGATTTTTGATTAGTCTTAATCATAAGAACATAAGAACATTATAAACAACAATGAATAGAGATATGGTCAGAAGAAAAGTACCCATGGCACCCCACTTCTCTCCAGCTGGCAGCACCAAATCCGGATCACCTCGGAAGTCCATACTAGCATATCGGAACTTGGCATAGACCATCTCCTAACGGTCAAAATAATAAAAGAAGGTCTCAGAAAAAGAAATCTGGGGCTGGCCAGCATGCCGAGACATGAGATCGACCCATCTTTGCATCCGTGGTTCGGTCAGAGGAGGCAGACCAAGTGATATATATTGTGGCTGCATCAGTGGGATTTGCTCCAAGGCAAAAGCAGTCAAAATAGAATCATAACCAAAGTTCTTGGATCTGCCGCTCTTCACCTCGGTCAACTGTTCCTTCATCACAGAAAGTACTGCATCACACCAATTGAACACCTTTGCTTCAAGGCATTCCATAGCATACTGCATGTAAGATTTGTTGGCTATATGGAGAGCAGAACTACCAGCCAGTCTAGCAATGGTAAACAGGATGGTCCGCAAGGGCCGGTCAGTGACGTCTCAGATGTTTATCTTGCCATCCGCACTCGGCTGAGATCCCTCTCTATAATGCCGACGAATGTACTCCCTTACAGACTCACCCCCAGGGGCGGAGCCTGATAAAGAGAGAGGGGCACCATGCCTCGGTAAGCCGGTTAAAAAATAGATGTCCACCACTATCAAGGGGATCGATTTGCCCTTAATCTGGAATATCTGGTTGATGGGATCCCAAGCATTGAGGAAATACTACAACAAACTAATTTTTTGCCTCATGCTCGAGATACAGAAAAACTTTAGCAAGCCATAGTTCCGTAATGCAGCTATTGTTCCCGGATCATGTTAAGCAACAGCGTCCTCTTCTTCATGCTCATGTTCACGCCATGTGACGACCATTTTCCTCCAATGAATCTCTGAAAAAAAAACAAGGGAAGAGTTAGGATCTTCATTTGGTGAAAACAGGAAAAAATTTCATGAGGAAACTATGTAAAAAGTTTCCTCCTTGCACCCATCGCACCCCAGCAAGTGTTCTAGGAGCGATGCATACTGACTAGTCAGTGGATACATCAGTATGCATCACACCTTTCAACTAACTAAGGGTGAGATGATCCTATGGCGAGTTCTTCAAACTCCAGGGGCTCAGTAGAACAGGGAAATTAGCTCAAAATCTGAAATGAAAGGCATTTAATGAAAGAGCACAAGTTTAGCTCCTACCTAGTCTGAACGATGTCAAGAATTGTCCACAGAATATCCTGGAATCTGCTGGTGAAAATTAGGGGGGATAAGCACCACCAGAGCTCCAACAAACCAAATTCAAATGAAATGGTAAAATGAGAGCTAAAAGTCACTTCTAATTTACTGTGCACGTAGTTCAAGTAAAATATTAGTGTTTTAACTCATTTATCATGCATATGTTTTCGATTCTAATTGGTTTGATGAAGCAAATGAACAGGTAGTACAATATTTGAAAGAACAAATTGTCAAGGGTAAATTAAAAATCAAATGACCATCACTGCGAGCAATGTTGTCGCAGAGTTCAAGCTCGTTAAAAATTAAACTCTCCACGAGCAGTTTTAGCACATAGTTCAAGCTCGTTAAAAAATAAACATAAGTCATGAACAAATGTTTCTCCCCATGTTTAAGCTCATTAAAAAATTAACAGGTAAATAACCATTGTGAATGCCTTATCGCCAGCTTTTGAGCCTTCGTCGTGTTCTCGCCATCACCTCCACTCCGTTTTTAGCCGATCATTCACCCCCATATGATTGTTTACCCCTTCGAGGAACATCTGCGAAGAATGATTCTGCTAGCCATCCTTGTAACACTATTGTGATTGGAAAATTCCAAATCTTACCTGGAATCAGCTGCTACCCGAAACCATCACTCGTTCCTCAAAAATGAGTCTTCTTTAAGCTCTTTTCACCTGACTCATAAAATATGAAACGATTGCCGAGTGATTGGCCTCTCTGGCTCATTAAAAGGCATCAGAAGTGCTATCCCTCCTCTAGATTTTAATATTTTTGGACCTAAGGGATTATTACACAAAAAGATTGAGGACTTGTCTTGTTCGGCTCGTTAAAACTATCAAAAATTCATCCCTTTTGTATTATATTACGCTTTTTCAGACTTAAGGGATTATACAATGAAAAAGAATCTTCGGAGTCTTCTTTTTGTTTCTTTCAAACTCTCTAAAATTGAAAGAGACCGAGTTATCTTTGTCATTAAACTCGTTAAAACTAAATAGCGACAAACTCATCCAACAGGACAAGAACGAGTTTCACTGTCGCTAGGCTCGCTAAAATATAGCGATAGGTTCACCCGAAGGGTCTATTATAGAACAAGCATATCTTATCCTCCTCAAGCTTGATAAAAATAAAGAGGTATTGGTCAGCAATGAATGGGGAAAGTTGGGAAGAAAATTTATTGGTAGCAAGTCGCTATTGAACATGACACTTTCCTTCTGCATCCATGTCAGGTTGGGTTGTTTCATTCACTGGTCTTCACCATTGGTCTATCACACCATCCATCTCTGGGGTTAACGCTACCAATCCATCGTCAGTGTCACCCATATGTTCAAGAGAATTCATTCAAACAATTCACCTGTGTCTCACCCACTGCAATACATTCATGCTTCATTCCTTCATGACCGCCACCCTTAACCTCATATCGTCAGTTTTTTTCACCTCCAAAATCATTTTCTTTGTTCCGTGTCATTGATGTGGGATTCATTAAGGCCCTCCTGCGATGGGTCACTTCTTGTCGACATCAGCTCATTATCCAAGAAGCTGACTTAGGAACAACCCTTTCAGTACTTTGAAGCTTGCATGCCTTAATGGCAAGTTTCTCACTTTCGGTGATAGGTTTACATCAATGGCGTTCGACCGAGAGATTTTGTGTGGTGTTCGAAACCAAGTCCTTTTCCACGCCAGGTAAATTCTACTGTAGTACCTTGAGGGTCATTGTCATTATTGGTGATTCCTCTCACGCCTATTAGCAGCTTACATCATTGGCTGGTAATCAGGCGATGTCTTTCCATGTTCGACTCCAAAACATTTTTCACATGGATCGACTTGTACTCCGAGTGAAGATTGGCCAAGTTTTGAAGACCCCTGATCTAGTTTCATCCATCCGGGCTATGATATATTCAGGAATATAAAAACATCCAGTGTACATCATTGCCGAACAAATGATCATCCAAATCAAAGGATGATGTGTCCATATCATCAGTCTATCACACAGACGATCATCTGTCCTATGTACATGAAAATGAGTTTATAAATCTGAGCATGGGAATGCCCACCTCAGCTAGATCATGAAAAAAAATTGTCAAATAATGTATTGTATTGTATCTTATTACAGGTCACCTCCCAGCTTAGAAAAACTTCAGATCCTCATAGTAAAGCATTTCACCCGACATCAAAAAAGATTAACGACCTCATGCTTTAGGGGGAAACTATTATAGAAATTTTTGGCCACTTCAACCCCAATCACAAATGTCCATAAAATGAGGGCTCTTAAGTCCCTAAAAGTGTTGCTTCACTGCCTAAAGGAACAAGGTCAACTGATTACATCATCTCCCAGAAGTTCTGCACTGAAAACTGCTCATAAATGGTCAAAACTGGACCATACTTGAAAGCTCAATGCAGAGGGTGTGATGCATATCACCTTCCCAATGTACAGGGTGTGATGCATACTGTTTTTCCCCTCTGTAGGGTGCGATGGTCGGGAATGGACAAATGGCAGGGACAAAAATGCGAGGTGGAAGATCATGGAATCTTCCAGAACCTTCCCCTCTGACACTTGCCACTCCATTTTCGACCAGGGATGAGTAAGAGATCATCATTCTCCAAGTGGAAACAGGAACTATCAGAGAGAGGACACTAATCAAGATCCCAAAAGATGACTCACCTCTCTGTAATCATCTATATATGGATCCCTCATCACAGAGATCAAGAGGTTGGAATTTTGTAACTTATAGAGAAGTGCTGTTGGTATTCTGGTGTACATTCACAGTGTTGGGTGATTTAGCTTTGCTTGAGGTGAAGAAGGGCTTCTTAGCTAGAGGATGATGTTGGGTCAGAGCACATGGTTGTAATCTTCTTGCTATTTTTCATCTGAATAAAGCTATTCTTATTTCCTTCCATATTCTTGTGTACTTGTTTATATATGCTTATATATGGTTAACGCACATCTCATCCTGCATTATTTATGAACTTAGATCCTTGTTTCTTGCATAGTAGTATGTTGCTGTGATTCTACAGGTCCTTTTGAAGTTGAGCAGACAAAGAGCAAGCCGAAAAACTCTATCAAGAAAGAGAGGAAACTGAGCGCAAGACTCAGGTCCTTTTGAAGCTGAGCAAACAAAGAGCAAGTGGCAAAACTCTATCAAGAAGGAGAGGAAATCGAGCGCAAGACTAAGGTTCGCCTTCTTGGTTCTCCCCTCATCTATTTTCATAAAAGGAATCAATAGTAGACTTTGATTGTTTGTTTCTAAGATAGCCACCCATCTTAGTGGGAATAGCTGCATCCGTGTGGACACTATTCCCATATAACACTTGGGGAAGCGAATGAGGCACAGGGATTCATCTGACTTAGCCAAGGATAATCTCAGTATAATAACTCTATCTCTCCTCCTATTTTAGGCCTTCCCATAGAAGTCTATTTATACTTCTCCCAATTATTTTTTTAGTTCGGAAACAGTTGGGCCACAGGCAATAGGAGGTAATCAATAGGTAAAACCCATGAGCACTGATCATAATTAATGAAATTTAATTTTTTAAGTGTTTTAACACATATACACGGGTTGGGTATTGACTAATCCACGTGTACACACTTTTATCTCAGGGAAAAGTAGCCTACAGGGAATAAAACATTGTTTTTAATATATTTCGACCAAGTCTGGAAGGAGGGATTGCCCTAGGCCATAAACCAAGCATCACAAATACCAAGGGTGATAAATGGTGCTATAATAGATGCCCCCTAATATATGAGGTCAGAAGGGGTACATTATGGCTAAAATGTATTAAGTGTATGAAAGAATCTTGTCGAAACTGAGAAGGACTTTACCATAATTTAGCCTACCAAGCCATCAAAAGGAGATCAGAAAGAAAATGTTGTCTGAGGCGAGCATACCCATGCCTAGAGAATGTAAAGCATGTCTGCATATCAAGTACAAGCCGATCCAATATGTATACAAGTACAAAGAACTGAAAGTACATAATGGATCATTTGATCGTGATCGAAAAAGTACATGTATGAATATCACATATAAGAAGATGATCAATGAAGCTGAAAGATTAAGCTAATAACTAACGTCAAAAACTGATCCCAATAGTACCAAATGAACATGATGGAATAAAATGATACTACATTGCAACTCATATGCCAGCATATAAGATGTAGCTGTGAAGAAGTGCAATGTATACGGTGGATGGTGTCAACTAGCAGCAACAGGAGCAACTAACAAGTGAACAAGGACATGTTGATGCAACCTGAGGGCTTCACTGACCATCGCAGTACATTTCTACACATTGGGAATAAATGATCTGAGGTCGAGCACATGAGAAATTGTTTGATTACCGGTCATTGATGTATACTGTTAACGAACGCGAGACTACTCACCGATAATGAAATTGAGATTCAAGGTAGCTAGTACAATCTAACAAGTGTGAATAAATGAGCTGAAGTCGAACACTTGGAAGAATCTATCAATTAGGGGACAATGATGGTTTCCCACTATCGATAGTGAAGGAATCTGTCACTGATGACTGCAAACCCCAAGGTACCGCCAAATGGACTCTAGATCTTTGTCCCAAAAAAAATGAGCTATAGTCAATAGGAAAGGATTCGCTAGAAGGAAGGCATTAAGGCATCCTTTATCAATCTAGTGTGAGTGTAACCTGTAGGCCAATAATGTGGAAGGTATTAGACGAAATATGTAGTAACCCAACCGAAGCACGTTTTTGATGCACACAAGATGTAGCTAGCACACAATAGAAACCCTCTGAACCAACAAATAATGAAAGCTGACACAGAGGCGAGGAATCCACCAATAGGGTCAAATTGAAACCAAGGCACTACATGAATCCCAATGTGTGATAATGGAAGCTAATGTCCAACACAAGGGAAAACACTTAGTCAAAGACCCATGATACTGATCGATACTGAGCACAAGGTGACCTATCAATAACGAAAATAGGGCCAGGGTGTGACTCTAGGCTTGCCCTCAGAGCAATATGTCATCATCAACAAGGATAAGACCCACCAGAAAGAAGTCAATGGAGACCTTCTCAAACTGGCACAAGAAAAGGACCAATATAACTGATGTGATGAAAAACATGACACTGACAACCAGGGATGGTTGACTAAAATGATAGGTCAAGAGACAGCGCAGAGAGGCCGACTCAGGCATAATTCCCTTGAACAAAAGCACGACTCAATGATGACTATATGGCAGCATATAATAATTCTGTAGAGGTTCCTCATGCAAGAGGCATGAACAAACTCTCCATATGATTGGAAGAGGTAACCAATCGAAGGAGTATTGATTCAATAACAAGGTTAAGGCATACCTATGCTAAACTAAATCCCACCCAAAATGGAGGAGAGACTTTCTTTCGAGTGCTTTGTTCAAGGGCGACACGACTGACTCTAGCTACCAACAAAATATGGAAATGTTGTCCCGTTCCCGCTCTTTTTGGAATATATAATATTTTTTGTCTTTTTCTTTAAGCTGGAAAAAGAATAAAAGATTTTTATAGTACAGTGGAAAGAATGAGTGTCAGAGAAACAGATGATCTAGTTCCTGGGATGGGAACATTCCTATGCTCAATGCAGGGAGGCGAAACTGGTCAAGGACACTCAAAGGGATTTTCTTTCCACGGGTCAAAGGATGTGTCAAGTTGCAGAAGCTAAGTGATTACATGGTTGATTTTGCAGAAAACATGGTCAAATAAGTGGCTTAAACATGAGTCCAGGTGAAGCCGACTTAAGGGCAAAAGGTGCAAATAGTCAAAATGCAATGCAGTAGTACAACTGAACACAAAGGAGCCTCTAGCGTGTAAGGCTAGAAATTAGCACAGAAGAAAGGAGAATGTATCTACAATGCACAAGTCATGGTGGAAGTAAAGAGGACTCCCGAGCCTACTCAGTATAGCAGCATGGGCAATCAATGTCAGTGAGGTTCTAACTAAGATGCCCATGTAAAGGATGGCTCTACCATCGCATCATGATTTAAAAATTGGTGAGTGAACATGGTTCGCTAACCAAGACACGATGGGGTCAATCCTATGGCTAATGTATTGCTAAACAGAGGCTGGTATGGAAGATGCAATGGAAAAAATGGTTTTCCCTAACCTATATGCTAGTGAGTGAACGATACCTACCATGACGGGTCAGTGATGATGGGAGTGAAATAACATCTCGAAGAAGTCTCCAAAATAT
The DNA here is from genome assembly GCA_000404065.3 of Pinus taeda. Lineage (NCBI taxonomy): Eukaryota > Viridiplantae > Streptophyta > Pinopsida > Pinales > Pinaceae > Pinus > Pinus taeda. The sequence goes on from APFE031053037.1 coordinate 12,540, forward strand.
CCTGAAAAAACAATCCATTCTCGATAATCCAAGCCCACAAGTCAAAAAATCCATGAGACAAAAATCAATTTTTGAAAAAATATTTTGCAATTTCAAAGATATATAATGACTTTTGGACTCACAATTTTCTTTTTATTTCTATTTGGAGCAAAGAGTTGTGGATCAAAATGGAGCAAGCTTGCCTCTAAACAATTGGATCATTTAAATTGCACCAAAGTTATCAGGTAACCCTCAAGTCATGCTTGTAATGTTTTGTGATAGTTTTTATAAGTCTTCATAAAGTTTTGACCGTGGGAATTTATGCCCAAAAATACAACTTTGCATACACGTAGGTTGGATGTGATCAACCCACATATACAATTGCCCTACACGTGACTATGTGTAAACAGAACCTGCATGTACATGAGTTAAAGCTTAAACACAAAAAATAATAGTTGAAACTCAAATATTTTGCAGGTTGACCATCACAAAGAGAGAAAGAGAGCATACCACAATTGATATTGAGGTAATGAATGACCAAAATGCACTAGACGCATTGAGAGGCTGTGGCTTATTGAAATTCTTCAAAATGCCAAACATTGAAGCCAACACATGCCTGCTCGAACTTTTGATCCACTATTGGAGTGCAGAGGATGATGCCTTCATGATAGATCAAATGCCTCTATAGATTGAGCTTGAAGGCATCTACTTTATAACAAGTCTCTACCGAAGAGGGGAGGTTGTGCATTTGATTGGAAGGACAAGAAGTAGTCTTTTAGTAGAAGACTATGTACATATATACTATCCTGGACACCTAGAGAAGATTGGAAGTCAGATTCCAATCAAACATGTGGAAAATTTATCTCTAGGGATTATACTATTTATCATTGCGAGGGTAAATGGATCAACTGTTGGCATTATGTTTCTGGTGAGGTTATATGTTACAGATGTTGTACTTGATGGAAACACCCATGGCAAGGCTCTCAATATGATGAAAATTAAGAAGTACGCAGGAGAACAATTCGGAAGATGCGTACCCACAGGTACGCTGCGTAGGGACCGCGTCCAGACACGCAGGTTACCCATTCATGAGGTGTGTACCCCCAGTGCACACACTTCAAGGCAGTAAAGCGCGCACACGTGGGGTTCCTTATGTTTAACCCTTGGTATTTAGCCAATGGTATTGTGTTATAATGGTTTTGGCCCGTGGTATTGTTTTATTTTATTATTATTATTGAGCCCCATGATCCATGATTTGAGGAAGAGCTTGCCTATATAAAGCAAAGGAGACCATTTGCCTTGAGGATGCTTTTGTGTTAAATATCTTAAGATCTAAAATATTTGGGTTATTGCTTCAAAAAGCTTGATCTATATGAAAGTGAAGTGGAAAGCGAATCTGTGAAGGGTGATCTCTCAAGCGCTTGATCAGATCTGGGTATCTGTCTAACTATAGCACACTGGTGATCTACAAATTCAGCCCTAATCTGATGTACGCAGGTGTTTAACGGTGCCTGTGCATAGGTACGCAGAGCAGAAGAAGGCGAGCTACGTGGGTACGCAGAGCAGAAGAAGGGTGACTGCGTGGGTATGCAGAGTAGGAACAGGCGAACTACGTGGGTGCGCAGAGCAGCAGTGGTTCAGGTGCGTACGCACAGAAAAAGTACGCGGCGCGACAGTGTTTTTGGGTGCGTGCCTTGTTATGAAACCAGCTCAAGAAAAGATAGAAAAGATAGATCAACGACTTGGAATTCAGCCTCTTCGAGGGGGCAACCTCCTTTACATTACATAAATGAACAATTCTTCGATGATACAAATGAAAAGACCTCCTTTCTATATATAGGAGTCTAAGGGCTCATAACATAACCAGAGCCGACATAACAATAATAATGTAAGGGCCACAAATATAATATATTGGGCTTCTATGGCATCAATAAGTATATGGGTCTACATGGGTCATCAATATAATAAGTGGGTTGTACTAATAACAATAAGGGGTTACTCTAGTAGTATAGGGGCCTAACATGCCCCTCTCCTTCAAAAAGCGTTGTCCTCAACGCTTGAGTAGTTCTTGATGCTTCCGTGTAAAATTATTGTCCTCCCATGTGGAAACTTCAGTTGGTAAGTTCTTCCACTTGATGAGATACTCTGAAATTGATCGATTTCGTAGCTGTCGGGTTCTTGTTTCTATGATTGCTCCAGGTTCAAATATGATTTCTTTGCATTCGGCCTTCCAAGGCTTCGCCTCCGTCTCTAGGTCTTTATTCGTCTCGCTCAGCAACCCTTTCTCGCTAGCCACCAACTGAAGCTTTGCTTGTAGCTCTGAAAGCTTGCTCAGCAGGATCTCCTTCTCAACATTCCAGTCTTCCTGTGCCATTTGGTAACTTCTGTTGATCTCGGCAGTCTCTTTTCTGGCAATATATAGCGATAAAAACACTTCGGTTTCCAATTTTCGATCTTCATTGGCTGTCTCTAATTCTGACGATATCACTTGAATTTGATTTTTCAACTTCAAAACAGTTGCATCCAAATTCTTCTTATCAAGGTTAAGTCTTCTACACTCGTCTTTCTTTCATAGAAATTTCGGCATTGAATCTTTCCTTGGCTTCCTGCAATTCTTTGACTGCTTGAGAAATCGCAGATTTTTATTCGTCATCCTTCTTTATAAGTTCTTCTCTCAATTCTTTCTCGGCCTCCTTCCATTCATCAGTCATTTTCCTTGCAGACTCAATTTCTGATAGGAACTGGGCCTTCAGCGACTCCGCCTCTGTCTTTAGCTCTCTATTTGCTCGTTCAGTGACCCTTTCTCACTAGCCATGAACGCAAGGTTCGTTTCTAGCTCTGCAAGCCTGCTCAACATTTTCTCCTTCTCCACATTCCAAGTTTCCTGTGCTATTTGGCTAATTCTAGTGATCTCGGCCGTCTCCTTTTTGGCTGCTACGATCTTTGATAAAAGCAGATCCTTTTCCAATTTCCGAGCTTTATCGGTTGCCTCTAATTCTGAAGATCTCGCTTGAATTTGATTCTTCAACTGCAAAACATTATCCTCCAGATTCTTTTTATCAAGGTTAACTGCTCTACACTCATCTTCTTTAGTGGAAATTTCGGTATTGAATCTTTCTTCAGCACCCTGCAATTGTTTGAGTGTTTGAGAAATCACAACCTGGTCATCCCCGTCCTTCTTTCCAAGTTCTCTCAATTCTTTCTCAGCCTTCTTGAATTCTTCATTCATTTTCCTTGCAGATTCAATTTCTGATACCAATTGGGCCTTCAAAGATTCCGCTTCAGTCCTTAGCTCTCTGTTTGTCTCGCTCAGTGAACCTTTCTCGTTGGACATCAACTCAAGGTTAGCTTCTAGTTCTGCAAACCTGCTCAACATTTTCTCCTTCTCCAAATTCCAAGCATCCTCTACTATTTGGCTACTACTGGTGATTTGGTCAGTCTCTTTTTTGGTTGCTATAATCTGGGATAAAAGCACTTCCTTTTCACATTTCGCAGATTTAGCGGTTACCTCTAAGTCTGCAGATATCTCTTCAATTTTATCTTTCAACTGCAAAACAGTTGCCTCCAAATTCTTTCGATCAAGATTAACTGCTCTACACTCCTCTTCTTTCGTGGAAATTTCAGAATTCAATTGTTTCTCCGCGTCCTGCAGTTGTCTGTGTATTTGAGAAATGGCAGCTTCGCATTCGGCATCTTTCTTTGCAAGTTCTTTTCTCAATTCTTTCTCAACCTCCTTCCATTCTTCGGTCATTTTCCTTGTAGATTCAATTTCTAATCCTAATGCAGTGACATTTGTGGACAAAACAGCTTTTTCTTCTCTTAAGCCAGTGATTTCTTTCATAAGGATTTGATTGAGGTCGGTCAACTTCGATACTTTATCATCTCCTTGCGTTGAAGAGGGATCATTTGCAGCTTTAGCTTGTGGTTGCTCGATGTGATCTTTCACTGCTTGAACCTTTTTCTTCTTGATATGTCCTTCTATGTCTAGAGTTTGAGGAGTGATAATTTCTTCCGATCCTTTACAAGATATGGTCGGATTCATTTCTTGATGCTCGATGTGATCTTCTATCTTGAT
>APFE031053049.1:0-21124 GCA_000404065.3 Pinus taeda
TCTAAATATGAAGATGTAATACATACCTTTTGTAATAGTGGTACACCATGTAGATCAAAATATTGCTCCATCTGAAGTATCCAATTTACCAGATCCTTGCCATCAAACTTCCTCATCTTGGTTTTTCTTGATTTTAGGAGCTCGATCTTGAAACAATTGTAAATCTGTACTTTCGGATATTTAAGTTCTGAAGTTATGACCTGTAGTAGCCCTCTGTGTCCTCTTTCCAATGCCACTAGTCTGATCCAAATTGGATTCTCCAAGAAAGAGTTATGCACAATCTCCCAAGATGACTTGATTATAGACCTTTCCAGAAGAGCAAACTTGTATGAAGTTCCATGTGTCCCTGTTTCGACCTTTGGCTCTGAAAAATATCTAAAACAAACTAAATTTCGTCCTCTTTCTATACCTTCTTACGAAATTTAAATCCGATGCTCAGAGAGAAAGTTATGACAATTTTCCCTAGGTCACCTGTTTGGAATGTAATTCAGGAGTCTATAAAAAGACCAACTTCCTCAAATCATATCTCCGCACAAATAGCGCGAACAACTCTAAAATTTGGACCCGAGGTTCAGTGCAATGTCTTCTCAAATGGGTTTTTTTTTAGCTTCTGAAACTTTACAGAAAAAAGTTATAGCGAAAATGCCACGATGACCTATTTGGAGCAGCGAAACCCTAGAATCCAAAGCTCTGATACTAAATGTTATGAAACCAGCTCACAAAAAGAAAGAAAAGATAGTTGAACACCTTAGAATTTAGCCTCTTCGAGGGGGCAACCTCCTTTACATTACACAAATGAACAATTCTTGGATGATACAAATGAAAGACCTCCTTTCTATATATAGGAGCCTAAGGGGTCATAACATAATCAAAGCCGACATAACAATAATAATGTAAGGGCACAATACTAACAATAGTGGGCTTCTATGTGGCACAATAGTAACAATATGGGCACTACATGGGTACATCAATATAATAAGTGCGGTGTACCAATAATAATAAGGGGTTACACTAGGAGTATAGGGGCCTAACACTAGGGCATCTAGGTCGTCATCCATTCACTTGTTTGTGTGTTCAGCAAGTCAAGTCGATAGTCAAATTTTCTCCTTGCATTTCGTTTGATTAGTCCTTTTTTTGCTTTGATTTCCATTTAACAAGTTTGAAAATTTTCGTTTGTCGTTTGAGCGTCTCTTTTCAAGCATAGATCACATTCCTCATCTTGTTATTGGTTGGATTTTTTCTTCACTGGTTTTAAAGGAATTCTCTTTTGTGATTTGTGTTTCCTTGTGATTGATTGTATTGGAAATGTTTCATTGAAGTGAGAAGTGTTTGTGAAATATTCATTCCTTCATTTCATTGAAAAATACACAATTCTAGTTTTCTGAATCAATATGTTACATTAGCTAGCATCATTGAAGACTAGAGTCACATCATCATTTGCATTCAAAAAGAAATGAATTCTCTTTAATGTTGAAAGGACTAGTTGAAGTGAATTTGATAGGAATATTCAGTGCATTTAGGATATTTATTAGTGAAATATTTTATTCTTTGATTGTTGCATTTATTATGTGTTCTGTATCTCTCAATTAGTGTTAACTTTCATCGAAGACAAAGATTTATTTTCTCTTATAGCTGCATGTAGGAGTTTTCTCAGTTGACAGCAGTAGGGCCTGGAATTGAAACTTAATTCAAGATCAACCATTAAAATATATTGAATTAACCTCAGGAAGCATTGAAACTTAACACTTATATTTAGAGGTCTAGGCTAGAGACGTGTTCTGACATCTTTAAACCTAGCAACTGTCATTCGCTTCGACATTAGACAACGCTAGTATGGACTTGTGCTCCCCGTATCATCGCGTATATAAAGGAAGACCCCACTTGGTTTGCAATCTTTTATCCATAGGAAGCCAAGTCTGCCGACTTGTAAATGTGATACACCGAACATAACACTCAGGGAGATTTCCTACCCATACTTCTTGGTTCGTCGGGAGGTATTCTGTAGTTCACGGTTACCTGGTAATCCTTTTTGCCTAGATCATCCAAAGTAGTTATTTTGGTCTTTTTGACTCTTTAAATTTTGACAGATCATCGAGCACTTTTAATTTCATGATTGTTAACTCCGAAAGAAACTAGAGTCACCTTTTTCCCTTTTCTCGACTCTTAAAATATGAAATGGAAAAGTTTTATTTTAGTGTTTTAAAATTAACTTCCCACAAAATATTCCTGGTAAAGTTATCTTCCTTAGTAATTCTTTAGGTTTGATTCCAATGGCAACATTTACAGAGACTATTAGTCAAGGATTCACCCCAGATGGGAATCCTGGTCCTTTTCCTTCTTTTGGAAGTGTTGGGGCTCCTTATATAGCAACATTGTCCCTTCCTGGGTTAACCATTGGTCTACCTGTCTGGTTTTTTTTTACCTCGGTGGTCCCGAGCGTCCCAACTCCTGTCCAAACATCCGCTTTGTTTGAATAACATCACGATGGTTCTAAGGTTGACCCCTTGCCTTCTCCCCCTATTTCTTCACCCTCCACTTCTACTTCGCCTGGTGAAAGTTTGAAATCCAGTAACTAGGAGGTTAAGAAGAAGAAGAAGAAGATGAAGAACAAGAAGTTTGATAAGCGAGATGCTAACCGTGCAGTTGTTGCTCTAAATGCATTTCATGTTGACAAACCTTCAGATCCTCCACGGAAGGTCAAATTCCCTTTCAAGATGTGTAAGGGTGGCCATCTCCTTCGAGATTGTCCTGGAATTCCCAGAGTTTTAGAGGTATGGTCTCAAAATCTGGATCGACCATCCCCATCGACCTCTGGAGATCATGTCGATGCTACACCCTCGGTTAATGATGGTAAGAAGAAAGGGAAGATTAGATTTCCCTGTAGGTTGTGTGAACGAGAGCATCTTCTTCACCTTTGTCCTCTTATGGATAAAGATTTTAAAATTTTGGAAAACCTTAGAGCTCCCCAACCACAACTTCCTGTTGGTTATCAAAGGCTTTCTTCTAACCCACTCCTAGTTGGTAAAGTGATTAACTTGGATTCATCTCTTACCCAGCCTACTCTTCCTAATCATGAATCTCTTGTGTCTATTCCCAACCAGCCATTAGTCGAAAAGAGTGTCGAATTGGCTCCGCCTTCAGTTGTTCGCTTTGATCTCGAAGAGAGTGGTGATCATACTTCTCATTTTCTTCTCATCTCCTCAGATTCTCATGAATCGAAGACTGACCCTCTTGTCCTGGTTTTTCAGTAGATTCCTTCTCCTATTCCTGTAAAGCATTGGGGAAATCATATGATACCCCCATCAAGTAGTTATGTCATCTATTTTGATTAGAGTCAATTGACTTCTTTCTGCGTCCCATCTTATGTGTCTTTCCAGATCACAATACAAGCCTATAATATGGTATTACATGGCACTATATTAGATGAAGGCGCGTCTATTAGCATCATGTCTTCTACTACATGGCCAGCTTTGGACTCCCCACAGCTTGTGCCCGTCACTCAGAATCTGTTGACTTTCAACAGGGTAACTAGTCAACCCTTGGGGATCCTTCCAAAGTTCCCTATTACTTTGGGAGGGAAGACTGTCTATATAGATGTGATGGTAGTCCAAGGTCCCTTAGATTTCAATATTATCCTTGGACATAACTATGTTTATGTCATGGGAGCTCTTGTTTCTTCACTTTTCCATGTGGTTTGTTTTCTGCACAAAGGGAGAATTGTGACTATTTATCAACTGTCATTCATTGGTCACCAGGCGCCTCCTTTGCAACCATCGTCCCCTATCAACTCTTTTTTGCAAGCAGTACCTTCCCTACCACAAGTCAATTATGTGGCTACCCATTCCATCTCTACATCTGCTAATGATCGCACTGATGGTATTGTATATTATGTACTGGTGGCATTTGAACCCGATCTGTCTTTGGTACCAAATGACATGTATTCTTCCCAAAGTGTGGTGAAGACCTCTTGGGAGCCATCTTCTCTTATGGGTCATGAACAGGCGTCATGAGGGTAGTTCCTGGTATTGTGTCAACCTCGTTAAAAAATGAAACAAGGAGTCATGAGGATGGTTCCTTGCCTTGTGACAACCTCATTAAAATATGAAACAAGGGTCTCGTGGATAGTTATTTTACTCTGTCAACCTCATTAAAAAATGAAGCACCCCCCTTTTCCAAATCAAGTATTTGATTAAGATATCATAAAATCCCAGTCGATTATTTCTTGGATCTTGAAAGTGAACCTTCATTCCATTCACCTAGTTGAATGAAATGAAGCTTGGGGGGCATGTACCTCGATTTGAGTCATTATGCTGGGGGCATGCCAACTTATCTCAGGCATAGTTTTTCATTTCAAGATTGTGTAAACATGAAACTAAATCCAAGCAGAGTTCTCCATGGTTCAAGCTTGTGTAAAAATGAACCCATGCCCAACTTACATCTCCTTATTGCAATTTTAATTAGTTGATTTCTGCTAGATGAGCCTTGGCTATTTTATTCCATCGTCACCATCTCTTTGGCCGATCATATGCTTTCACTTGGTTGTTTTTCCTTTCCTGAGGAACCGCAACGATGAGTGATTTTATTATCCAACCTCTTGACCATTACATGTTTTGAGCAGTTCAATCATTACTGGAACCAGTTGCTACCCTTATACCACTTGTTCCTTGAGGACAAGTCACCTTTAAGCTCTTTTTTGACTTTTAAAAAATGAAAATATCACCTAGTATTTTTCCCTTTTTGACGCGTTAAAAGAAAATAAAAATAGGGGGTCTCCTTTCAGCGCTTTTCCAACTGTTAAAACATGAAAGGATTGTTGAGCTCTTATTGTTTTTGAACTCGTTAGAGGCTGCGAATTGTCACTTACCCAGTATACATTTACCCTTATTTGGGGCTTGGATAAAATATTTACAAAAAAGGTACTCCTTGACTGAAATGGTCAAGAGGTTCTCTCAAGTATGATTTTCTATCTTTTCGGGCTCGAGAGACACAAATGTATGAAAAGGGACCATGCAGAATTTTGTTTACCGTGTCTTTTTCAAACTCTCTAAACATGAGAAAGATACCGAGTTACACCTTTGTCGGACTCATTAAAACATTAAACTACATCGGATTCGTCTCCATGACGAACATGAGCTTCTCCTTCCTAGGGCTCATTAATTTTACGAGGTCGGATTCATCTAAAGGATGGACTTATATTACAAGCATATGTTATCACCATCAAGCTTGTGTAAAAATAACTAGGGTACTCACCAAAAATGGTGAGGGAAAATTGGAAGTATTTCATCAATTGTATTCACTTGAGGCAACCTGTCACTCTTGAACATTGACACTCATCTATTGTTCGTGTCGGGTTTTGGGACATCCTCACTCTGTCACTTGCCTCCCTAGGTTTTGGGTTATCCATTTTAAACCTCTCATATGATCTCTGCCACATCACCATGATCTTTGATCCTATGATGTCAAATGCTGCCAAACTCCGGAGTTGTGTCATCCATATGTTCAAGAGAAGTCTTCCTACTTGTACATTATCTGATCATCTTGGATTACTCTCATTCATTGTGTTCCCGTTTTTTGTCGATGGTGAAGGATTCATTATGAACTTCCTTCGGTAGATCGCTTCTTATTGACTTTAGCACATTATCGAGGAGGTTGATCTAGAAAATCCTTTCCAGTACCTTAGATCTTGCATGCCTCAATGGCAAGTTCTTCGCACTTGACGACAGGTTCTCATCATTGGCCTTTAATTAAATGATTTCATGGGTGTTCGACTTCAGTTCCTTTATTCACATTCGGTGAACTATGTTGTCGATACCTTGAGAGCCATTGTCATTATTAGTGGTTTCTCTCATGCTTGTTAGCAGTTCACATCATTGTTCGGTAATAAAGTGATTTTCTAGCATGTTCGACTTCAACACATTCATTCACATGTTAGGATTTGTACTTTGATAAGGTCATTTAGAGCGCAAGACCCTGGGCTCAGATTACATAGGTCCAGGTTGCGAGGCAATGTGACATGATCATGTTGATATACATGTCTCTTTCATATGGAAGGTTGCGACCATTCCTTGGTTTTGTTATGGTTCTTTCTATTAGATGGTTGTGCCCATGCCTTGGATCCATTTACATGATCATTCTCTGGATGTCTACATCCATACCATGATTCATGTATCATTATTCAAAGTTTTCAATGGTGTATATGTATCTATGCTTGCTTGTAGGTTTTCTGATGATGGACTCCAGTTCCCCACTTCCACTTATAAAGAATTTCACATGTCACTCTAGTTTGGCCTTCATGCTTTAGGGGGCATCTATTACACAAAAATTTTCCGTTGTCCCTATACTCCCCATCCACAATCCTGGAGGACGTCTAAAATGAACCCGACATGCTTTCCCATCATGAAGAAACTCCCAGTATGTCCCTCTTCATGAGCAGAATAATTCACCTTTGCATCATTTCCCAAGAATCTTCCTTTTATCCCAGTTTACAAGACCACGCTACTAACCACTTTCCTCCTCACACCGATTTGCAGAGATCAAAACTAACCCTCGTACTGTATGGAGCGATTGAGCCCTTTCCCAGTCATGTCGATCCTCTTTCAGAAGGTTTTTTAAATATGGAGCCAAAGCTTCCATGTCTAGAAGCTTCATAACAGAAGTCTGATAGATGGTTGGGCCGAATGGAGCCGAGGATGTCATTTTGGGCTCCTTTCCCCTATTAGGATGGAACAAAATCAAGAGATAATACCTTCTCCCATGATAAGAAAAACCATCTCCCATCCATCCAAGCTATATAAACCTCTCTTTTCGAAAGATAAACTAGTTTTGGAGTGAATTTGAATCATCAGCAAGTCATCTATAGCTTGTAGCTTTCTAGTGTACGTTTGAGGGATAATAATGTGTTTTTGGTTTGGTTTGAGAATATAGGGAAAGAGGCCTTAAAATTCCACTGTTGGGGTTATCCATGAAGTGCTAGCAGAAGTGTGGAAGCTCAGATATGTCGGAGGAGACCAACAACGTCAAGGCACCAGTTGTGTCAGATTTCTAGCTAATACAAGAATATGTAGAACATTCATAAGTGTTCTAACCCTTCCACCTTTCAACTTCATCTTTACTTTTCCGTGACCAATGATTCTAGCTTTCCTGTCATCCCCCAAGAATACATCACCACCATCATATTTCTCATAATCACAGAACCACTCTCTATGGGGAGTCAAGTGAAAGGATGCACCTGAGGCAATCAACCATGCCTCGTGATCTACATGTGTACTTGAAGAATCCAAGTACACATTCCCACCTTCATCTGAGGTGGTTTTTGCCTCTACAGAAGGAGAATCATCAGATCCCTTTCCTTTATCAGGAGCTTTATATTTACAGTTCCTTTTGTAGTGCCCTTCCTTTCCACATTTCCGACACACAACCTTTACAGGTTTTCATAGAGATTTAGATCTCCCTCTAGATTTATACCTCCCACTCGATGACTTATTTTTGTTTCTGTTTTCGGATTGTCCTCATACAAATAAGGCATCACCATTCTGTCTCTCCATATTTTTCCGTCTCATTTCCTCCGTCGGCGAGGATGAGACTATTTCATCAAATTGCAAGGCAGTTGCATTGTTAACTATTGCAATGACCAAATTATCCCATGAATCTGGTAGAGAACACAACAAACTGATGAATGTATCTTCATCTGAAACGTTAATATCAATATATAATAACTGACTTACCACAGTATTAAATGTGTTCAAATGTTCTGTCAGCAAGAATCCATCTTTCATCCTCTGGCTATAAAACTTTTTCTGTAGGAACAATTTATTCACCAGAGACTTATATTGGTACAAAGTCCCTAACTTGTACCACAAAGCCTTTGTCGTAACTTCCCCTGATATATTCACCAATCCTGAATCTAAGATACACAATCATATTATGCTCTTAGCCTTTCAATCCAACTTCTTCCATTCTTCATCGGACACTCCCGTTGGTTTAGTACCTGGATCTAGCACGACCCACTGATCTTTATCCACCAATGGATCCTCCATCTTGAATTTCCATAACTCAAACTCTAAACATTAAATTTCTCGATGTCTATCTTTCCACTGCTCGCCATCTTTTTTCACCACCAAAATCGATCCCGCAGATCTCCCACTGAACAAGGTCTACCACAAGCTCGAGTGAAACCCCTCAGCAACAAAGGCATCCCCTTGAAGCCAAAATAGATTTGATACCAAATGTAGGTTTTAACCCCATACAGAAATTACCTGCATACGAATTATAAAACACAGAAAATAAACAATGTGAGAGCATAACACATAAAACACATATATAGAGAGATTTTCCACTGGATCCCAAAACCGGGACTACCAGCTTGATTTTTCATTATTTTCCTTTCAATGTTACCATACATATTTATACATGCCAACGCATCCAATACCATGGACCAAAAACCATCACATCCAAAACCATGGACCAAAAACCATCGCGTCCAAAACCATGTGCGAAAATCCTACACAAAACCATAGGTAGGTCTACCCAACTAACATAGGGTCCAAAACCAAAATTTTCTGGGGCGCTGCCCCAACCTGCATAGAGTGGGGTTACATGCACCCCTCAAAACCCTTGTGACTCCCACCGCGACGCAATTAGCGCAACTAAGGGGGGGCTTCGGCCCCCTTCTAACTCCCCGATTAATTACGTGGGCTAGTCGTGGAAAGAATATAACACAACCCAACATTCCCTGTGTTTTTCGAGAAGCTTAGTAGTCTGATTTTCCTCTTTTAATAATGAGCCAGTTTTATCAAAATGATATTTTCCATCAAATGACCATTAAAACTAAATGGAAAATTGCCTCCTAAAAGATGATATCGTAAACAACTTCTAACAGGGGAAAGTGATGCCTTTACTATTTTTATGTGAGAATCATCTTTGTGATAATTATTGAATTGATAGAGTATGCATACACTCTGAAGGTGGGTGAGAAGAGCGACAGATATAGATTTGGAGTGGTTCTTCTTGAGCTGATTACAGGCAAACGATCAGTGGGAGAATGCGAATTTGAAGAGGGTGTGAAACTTGTCGGTTGGGTGAAGAAGATGATGAGGTCAGAGGGAGGAAGAGTTATCGAGATCATAGATACGAACATCCCAATGGAGGAGTCCATTGATATGTTCTTTGTGGCTTTACTATGCTTGCAAGAACATCCTATGCACAAACCAAGCATGCGTGAGATAGTGCATATGCTCACACGTTGTAAGCCAAGGCTTTAATTCTGAAGTAATAAAAAATTGTACCTAGAATTGCACTCATAAGAAATCCACATGATGCAGGGAAGCCTGCCTGCAAATACCAGGATCCTTAAAACACTATGCTATCAAACATGCATCTCCAGAAACTCTAAACAAAACTTCATTACCAGACAAGTTCGCATACTATCCTTTGCATGCACGGAAGCTCCTTTTTAACAACAATTTATGCAGTAGCTTACTGCCCATTGGCCTTTTGCAAAGAGGGAGTGCGTAGCTTCAGGACTGATATCAAGTATGTCCACAACGCCTTCTTCGGAGCCCAGAACTTCGACCAGTTCTCACGCCCCACAATAATGATCAGACTCAGTAGTAATGAAGGGAACTTGTCCAGACTTTATACAAGAAACTCGGCCCAACTCTAACTCTTAAAACTCAGCCCCGTGGATGAAAACTCCAAGTTTCGGGACTCGTCCCTTTCAACTGTTCTGCAGATATTTCTTCAGCAGAATCGAACTCCTTGGGCTGAGAATCAAACGCCTATGATTCGGCTCTTGAAAATTTACATAGCCCTGCAACTGATGAATTGTGATGTCTAATGCCCACAATCTACCGGGAGTTTCGGCTTCAATTGATGTTCATCGTCTTTGCAAATATCTCCCTCTGAATAATTAACTGGAAATTCCTTTTCCAAGCTAACTTCATACATAGTATTCAAGGACATTATCAATTGATTTCAAGTCTGCCACGGCTTATATAACAAGGAAGTCGCAGATCTGACAGTGCAAAAAGAAATGGTATAAATTGCTTAACACACGGTTGCCTCATCACCAGGGACGTGAGCGTTTGTTGGAATGGCAGCTTGGACTCACATTATAATGCCAACAATCACGCCAAACAGCGCCCCAGTGCACTCCCACTGATGATATAACAAGGAAACCGCAGGTGCGTCCAGAGTATCAATGAAAACAAAACAGTCTAATTGTTCTAACACTCACAGCAAGGTGCCGAGCGAATAATTGATGCAATTCAACCTCTGAATACACAACGCAATCCATTATTGAATACATGCATAAAAAACCATTGCTCTAAAATGCCAGAGAGGTTTTGAAATTATGCTTTGACGCCGCCTCCCTCTCTGATGAGAGCTTTAGCTGCTTAATTAATTTATAATAATAATGGATATGTACATAAAGGATAGATCAGACCTTATCTCCTAGAAAAGCAAGATTTTTCCTTTTTTACACAATGACTTAAATCTTGAAGCTTTATACCCTATTTTTTTTATCCTAATTTTAACTGAAAAATCATAAAATCCTATCCCAATCCTTTTTTTTTAACTATTCCCTCATATTCTTTTATTTAGAAAAAAAATATTTACATTATCTTTATTTTCCTATTAAAAACAGCAAAATACTAAAAATTATCACACCCCCTCTTTATTCCACATTTACAAATGAGGATGGTCTTGATGCTCCTGCATCATACACCCAACCTTAAAATTATTCATGATCTCCTGATCATGTGTTCGGATCTGTGTATGCCTGGATCCCACACCTTGTGCTGCAAGTTTCCATTTGCCGCTGCTTTTGTCTGTTGTTTTTCTCCAGGTCTCCACACCTTATGCTTCTTTGCTCCACTAGCTGCACTCTCACAATCTGCTGCTGTCTTTCTTTTGCGGCTGCTTCTGCTGCTTCTCTTCCTTGCTGATGTCTTCCTCTGAGACACTTTCAACATGATTCTTCTAATGAGCTCAATTTCTTTGTCTAATATATCTTCAGACTACTGATTTCTTACTGCCTCTATGCTTGTTTATGTTCTGACTGCCACTCTATCATCCATCCCCTCTTGTCTTCTGGAACAGAAAACTTCTTCTCTCCTCAGCTGAGTCAAATGTTTTGCGCCAATACCTGCATTCACAAAAAACTTGTCAGAATAAAATTCATAAGGCCTCAGTGCCTTATTACCGTCTGCCAGCATTTTAGTGTACCGGTCCCGATCATTCTTGAGATTATCACTCAATCTATCCTCAGCATCATCCTCTCCGAGAATGCATCTGTATTCTAGTTCATAAACCTCTTTATCTTCATTCATCTCTGCCTTTATATTCTGAATTCTTATTCTCTGTACTTCTAGTCTCTTCTCTAGAACATTTAACTCCTGCCATAAACCTGTCATCTCCTTTGAGAAGATTTATGTGCAATCTTCAATACTTTCACAAGCCAAGCTTTCTGTTGTTACCATCTCATCACCTTCATATAAACTCTCAGTCTGCACAAAATGTTCAACAGTATCAACTCTTACTTCCCTTAGTTGCACTTCAGACTGATTCACTTCTTCTGCATCCATAATAACTTCCTCTTGTGCTGTAACAGTTTCATAAGATGGCACATCCTCCTCAGTAAAATCTGTCATCACACCACAATTTTCAGCTACAAAAATACACGATTTTACATTTTCCAGCTGATCTGGATTTACCCAATAACTCAAGAAATCATCAATGATCTTCTCCTCTGTTTCACCAATGGAAACCTCCTCTTCCAACTCAGCTGCTCTGAGTTCTTCCCGTCTCAACTGTACATCCATCATTTGCTTAAGCTTCTTCAACTCGTCTTGTAACTGCATGCTTATCTGTAAATCTCTTTTCTGCTGTAGCCTTTGCCATTTCACTCTCTTCCTCATCAGTAAACCATGTCTCTGGTCTTTCACATTTTCCTGCAACAACTCCATCAATAGCTCAAGGTGAACTGCTATCTCAGCTTTCTCTTTCTCATACTCTTCCTGAGTCAACTGTTGTCTTCTGCCATTCGCCTTGGAATATTTCTCCTCCTTTCTTCTGTGACCTCTTTCTGAACCTCTTCTCTCTCTTTTATGACTTTTAGTAGTCATCTCCTTCGCCATGAGTTGCTCCCCTATGAGTTGCATGAAGCCTCTGCCACAGCAACCTCTTTTGTCGCCACTTACATCACCAATCCTTCCCTCCGGATCTGGTATTTTGGTAATCATAGTTCCTCTACTGGAACCTTTTGAGCATGCTCCACTGCTCCTGTAGACTTCTCTCATCTGCAACTTTATTCAACCTCTGTAGAATCTTTAGGTTCTGCCACACTCACTTAGAATCCCCTGTTGGATTTCTTACTACTAGAATTGCACTCATAAAAAATTGTAAAAGAATTGGACTCCCTAGCTTTTGAGCGGAAGGTCAAGGGAAGGGCTTAAATCTTAGGAGCCGCGCTCTCTCGTGCTCAATTTTGTTAAGATCGAAGGCACATCGTCATGGGTGTCGATTATTATAACATTCTGAATATGGGAAAGAATGCAAGCGACGATGATTTGAAGAAGGCTTATAGAAAATTGGCCATGAAATGGCACCCCGACAAAAACCCCAACAATAATAAGGAAGCCGAAGCAAAATTCAAACAGATATCCGAAGCTTATGATGTGTTGAGTGATCGACAAAAATGCGCAATTTATGATCAGTATGGTGAAGAGGGTTTGAAAAGGCTGGTTCGATAGAAGATCTCTGTTTTAAAGTTTTAAGAATGCTTTCGTCGAGGCTTCATGGGCCCATAAACCACAGGTCCAGGATCAAGAGTTTCAAAGGAATTGGGATTTTGGGCTTATACCCAGATCTCATTCGCATCAGGTGGTATCAGAGCATCAAGACCATCCTCATTTGTAAATGTGGAATAAAGAGGGGGTGTGATAATTTCTAGTATTTTGTTGTTTTTAATAGGAAAATAAAGATAATGTAAATATTCTTTTTCTAAATAAAAGAATATGAAGGAATAGTTAAAAAAAAAAAGCATTGGGATAGGATTTTATGACTTTTCAGTTAAAATTAGGATAAAAAAAATAGGGAATAAAGCTTACATCTTTAAATCATTGTGTTAAAAGGGAAAAATCTTGCTTTTTCTAGGAGATAAGGCCTGATCTATTCCTTATGTATGGATCCATTATTATTATAAATAAAAGAAGCAGCTAAAGCTCTCATCAGAGAGGGAGGCGGCGTCAAAGCATAATTTCAAAACCTCTCTGGCATTTTAGTGCAATGGTTTTTTTTATGCATGTATTCAATAATGGATTGCCTTGTGTATTCAGAGGTTGAATTGCATCAATTATTCGCTCGGTACCTCACTGTGAGTGTTAGAACAGTTAGACTGTTTTGTTTTCATTGATACTCTGGATGCACCTGCGGTTTCCTTGTTATATCATCAGTGGGAGTGCACTGGGGAGTTGTTTGGCGTGATTGTTGGCATTATAATGTGAGTCTAAGCTGCCTTTCCCACAAACGCTCACGTCCCTGGAGATGAGGCTACCGTGTGTTAAAAAATTTATAGCGTTTCTTTTTGCGTTGTTGGATCTGCGACTTCCTTGTTATATAAGTCGTGGCAGACTTGAAATCAATTGATAATGTCCTTGAATACTGTGTATGAAGTTAGCTTGGCAAAGACATTTCCAGTTAATTAATCAGAGGGAGATATTTGCAAAGATGATGAACATCAATTGAAGCCGAAACTCCCGGTAGATTGTGGGCATTAGACAGCACAATTCATCAGTTGCAGGGCTACGCAAATTTTCAAGAGCCGAATCATAGGCGTTTGATTCTCAGCCCAAGGAGTTCGATTCTGCTGAAGAAATATCTGCAGAACAGTTGAAAGGGACGAGTCCTGAAACTTGGAGTTTGCATCCACAGGGCTGAGTTTTAAGAGTTAGAGTTGGGCCGAGTTTCCTGTATAAAGTCTGGACGAGTTCCCTTCATTACTGCTGAGTCTGATCATTATTGTGGGGCGTGAGAACTGGTCGAAGTTCTGGGCTCCGAAGAAGGCGTTGTGGACATACTTGATATCAGTCCTGAAGCTGCGCACTCCCTCTTTGCAAAAGGCCAATGGACAGTAAGCTATTGCATAAATTGTTGTTAAAAAGGAGCTTTCGTGCATGCAAAGGATAGTATGTGAACTTGTCTGGTAATGAAGTTTTGTTTAGAGTTTCTGGAGATGCATGTTTGATAGCATAGTGTTTTAAGGATCCTGGTATTTGCAGGTAGGTTTCCGTGCATCAGGTGGTATCAGAGCGGGAATAGCTCTTTTTGAAGGTTCAAGTGTTTTGTTAAGTTAATTGCATGTGATGAGTTTTGGGACTGATGAATATTGATTTACATGAATAGTGAAGAAATATCAGCAGGAAGAAGGAGAAGTGAATGTGGCAGAACCTAAATATTCAACAGAGGTCGAATAAAGTTGTAGAGGAGAGAAGCCTACAGGAGTAGCGGAGGATGCTCAAAAGGTTCCAGTAGAGGAACTATGATTACCAAAAGGCCAGATCCGGAGGGAAGGATTGGTGAGGTAAGTGGCAGCAAAAGATTTTGTTGTGGCAGAGGCTTCATGCAACTCATAGGGGAGCAACTCATGGCGAAGGAGATGACTACTAAAGGTCATAAAGGAGAGAGCAGAGGTTCAGAAAGAGGTCACAGAAGAAAGGAGGAGGAATATGCCAAGGAAAATGGCATAAGACAGCAGTTGACTCAGGAAGAGTATGAGAAAGAGAAAGTTGAAATAGCAGTTCACCTTGAGCTATTGATGGAGTTGTTGCAGGAAGATGTGAAAGACCAGAGACATGGTTTACTGATGAGGAAGAGAGTGAAGTGGCAGAGGCTACAGCAGAAAAGAGATTTACAGATAAGCATGCAGTTACAAGAGGAGCTGAAGAAGCTTAAGCAGATGATGGATAAACACTTGAAACAGGAAGAATTCAAAGCAGCTGAGTTGGAAGAGGAGGTTTCCATTGGTGAAACAGAGGAGAAGATCATTGATGATTTCTTGAGTTATTGGGTAAATCCAGATCAGCTGGATATGTAAAACCGTGTATTTTTGTAGCTGACAATTGTGGTGTGATGACAGGTTTTACTGAGGAGGATGTGCCATCTTATGAAACTGTTACAGCACAAGAGGAAGTTCTTATGGATGCAGAAGAAGTGAATCAGTCTGAAGCGCAGATAAGGGAAGTAACAGTTGATACTGTTGAAGATTTGTGCAGACTGAGAGTTTATATGCAGGTGATGAGATGGTAACAACAGAAAGCTTGGCTTGGGAAAGTATTGAAGATTGCACAGAAATCTTCTCAAAGGAGATGACAGGTTTATGGCAGGAGTTAAATGTTCTAGAGAAGAGACTAGAAGTACAGAGAATAAGAATTCAGAATATAAAGGCAGAGATGAATGAAGATAAAGAGGTTTATGAACCAAAATACAGATGCATTCTCGGAGAGGATGATGCTGAGGATAGATTGAGTGATAATCTCAAGAATGATTGGGATCAGTACACTGAAATGCTGGCAGAGGGAAATAAGGCACTGAAGCCTTATGATTTTTATTCTAACAAGTGTTTTTTGAATGCAGGTATTGGCACAGAACATTTGACTCAACTGAGGAGAGAAGAAGTTTTATGTTCCAAAAGACAAGAGGGGATGGATGAACGGGTGGCAGTCAGAACAGAAACAAGCATAGAGGCAGTAATAAATCAACAGTCTGAAGATCTATTAGACAAAGAAATTGAGCTCATTCAAAGAATCATATTGAAAGTGTCTCAGAGGAAGACATCAGCAAGGAAGAGAAGCAGCAGAAGCAGCCGCAAAAGAAAGAGAACAGCAGATTGTGAAAGTGCAGCTAGTGGAGCGATGCAACATAAGGTGTGGAGACCTGGAGAAAAACAACAGACAAAAGCAGCGGAAAATGGAAACTTGCAGCATAAGGTGTGGGATCCAGGCATACATAGATCTGAACACATGATCAGGAGATCATGATTAATTTTAAGGTTGGGTGTATGATGCAGGAGCATCAACACCATCCTCATTTGTAAATGTGTAATAAAGAGGGGGTGTGATAATTTTTAGTATTTTGTTGTTTTTAATAGGAAAATAAAGATAATGTAAATATTATTTTTCTAAATAAAAGAATATGAGGGAATAGTTAAAAAAAAGGATTGGGATAGGATTTTATGATTTTTCAGTTAAAATTAGGATTAAAAAAATAGGGAATAAAGCTTCCAGCTTTAAATCATTGTGTAAAAAGGGAAAAATCATGCTTTTTCTAGGAGATAAGGCCTGATTTATTCCTTATGTATGTATCCATTATTATTATAAATAAAAGAAGCAGCTAAAGCTCTCATCGGAGAGGGAGGCGACGTCAAAGCATAATTTCAAAACCTCTCTGGCATTTTAGTGTAATGGTTTTTTTTATGCATGTATTCAATAATGGATTGCGTTGTGTATTCAGAGGTTGAATTGCATCAATTATTCGCTCAGTACCTTACTGTGAGTGTTAGAACAGTTAGACTGTTTTGTTTTCATTGATACTCTGGACGCACTTGCGGTTTCCTTGTTATATCATCAGTGGGAGTGCACTGGGGCGCTGTTTGGCGTGATTGTTGGCATTATAATGTGAGTCCAAGCTACCTTTCCAACAAACGCTCACGTCCCTAGAGATGAGGCTACCGTGTGTTAAACAATTTATAGCGTTTCTTTTTGCACTGTCGGATTTGCGACTTCCTTGTTATATAAGTCGTGGTGGACTTGAAATCAATTGATAATGTCCTTGAATACTGTGTATGAAGTTAGCTTGGCAAAGACATTTCCAGTTAATTATTCAGAGGGAGATATTTGCAAAGAAGATGAACATCAATTGAAGCCGAAACTCCTGGTAGATTGTGGGCATTAGACAACACAATTCATCAGTTGCAAGGCTACGCAAATTTTCAAGAGTCGAATCATAGGCGTTTGATTCTCAGCCCAAGGAGTTCGATTCTGCTGAAGAAATATCTACAGAACAGTTGAAAGGGACGAGTCTCGAAACTTGGAGTTTGCATCCACGGGGCTGAGTTTTCAGAGTTAGAGTTGGGCCGAGTTTCCTGTATAAAGTCTGGACGAGTTCCCTTCATTACTGTTGAGTCTGATCATTATTGTGGGGCGTGAGAACTGGTCAAAGTTCTGAGCTCCGAAGAAGGCGTTGTGGACATACTTGATATCAGTCGTGAAGCTGCGCACTCCCTCTTTGCAAAAGGCCAATGGGCAGTAAGCTACTGCATAAATTGTTGTTAAAAAGGAGCTTCCGTGCATGCAAA
Source organism: Pinus taeda (assembly GCA_000404065.3). NCBI lineage: Eukaryota > Viridiplantae > Streptophyta > Pinopsida > Pinales > Pinaceae > Pinus > Pinus taeda. The sequence goes on from APFE031053049.1 coordinate 17,354, forward strand.
GGATAGTATGCGAACTTGTCTGGTAATGAAGTTTTCTTTAGAGTTTCTGGAGATGCATGTTTGATAGCATAGTGTTTTAAGGATCCTGGTATTTACAGGCAGGCTTCCCTGCATCACAAGAGCAATTGAAAAAGACTTGGCCAATATGACTGTGGCTTCCTCCCTCCTCCCTCAATGATTACTTGTAGGTGCCATTTGGTTTTATTGGGTTCTTTTAATAAAATAATGGTTTGTCACTGGTGTTTTAAAGATTATAATAGCTATATAAATAGATGGTTAATAAATGTTGATAATAATCAAAATATTTTTGTGCCTCATCTGATTTTTGTGTCTGATCATAGTGGATATTATTTGGAATTTTTTTATTTCATTGTGAACAAAAGTATACATATCATGACATTTTAGAAATATATTTGTATTTACAATATTCTCAGTCATTATGAAAATCCATATTGTACTTTTAAAATATTTTGAATAATATATTTCTATTTACAATGTTCTTCCTATTTAATATCACAGAATGAAATATAATTTACTTATTAATTAATTATTTTTATACAATTATATGTTTTTTTCCGATTTATGTTGAATATTTTAATTTAAATATATATTGAAATATATACGTAGATATAGTACACAAGTCTCATTTATTTGTACTCACATATATCATTAAGAGAAAGTGAGAGGAGATTAAACTCACTTTCCAACTAGGTTTTCTCTTTAGTGTTTCCTAGGTGATATCTTGTGTTTTTGTGGGTGTGAATAATTGTCTTTTATCTATTCTTTATTTTCAATATTCCATATACTGTATACATGAGAATAGCAAAATAATTAACAAATCGAGAAATATAAAGAAAAATTAATTCTCATAGTATAGACTTCATATTTTTTAAACATATATTTTAGTATATCTGTTGTGATGATTTATCCAATAGAATACCCATAACAATTTTATTTTTATTTTTTAGCTTGCTAGGTCCTTCCTATTAATTTTCTGTTAAAAAGAAGCAAGTTACATCCACATTTCATATGATTAGGTGGCCTCAACTTTCCCATTGGGAAACCAAGTATGTTGGCCACCTAACAGCATGAAAGTCCATCCAAAAACAAAAGATAATGAGTCTAGCCAACCATACTATATACGTTTGAGTGTCCTTATACTTCCTACCATCTACATAACTATAAACATAAACTGAAAAAAAAAAATTGAAAATATATGAAACTACTGCATACAAACACTAAAGCAAGGGGTGCATCGTCACACTATCCATCATCAGCTAAGTTAAGAGGAGCAGGGTCCTTCACACTGGAGCCTAACATCTCAGTGTGAAGGATACATGGGATATGCTACTCGATGTGGCTGAGGTAGCCATTTTCTTGCTACAGTTAGAATTGGATCTTTTGAAACTCCTTTCTCTAATTTGAGTGCCCCTGGGATGACATAGGAATGCCTGATGGGAAATTCTCCAAAGCTTTAGCCAGAAGGCTCTTCATCATCCAATATAGTGAATTGTTTGCTTGTATTGGCTGGATCTTCCTCGAGTATGTCTAGGGTCTGGCACCAAATTTTTCAATCTTTCAAATCGACTTCCAGAATTTCTCCTTTTTGGTTAATCTCCTCTTCCCATTCTGCAATGAGTTGTTTGATCGGGGAATAGCTGCCCGAATGGTAGGCTTGGGCCACTTCATTAATGATCTGGGAGGCTGAATTACACCCACGTACCATCCCCCCTGATGAACTGGGATGACTAGTCACGGGTGATGATTTCCTCTATCTACCTCAGCCACAAGTTCCCTGAATGGTATTTCCTTTCCCAGAGGTGACACTAGCCATTTTGCTCATGAACCCATGAGGCAGATGCTTGACTAACATTATGTATGGAAGCATGCCCGAAAAATGTCTATACTCAGAGGCAAGAAGCTATTAAGAGTCACACTAGACCAGGGCACTTGCCAACGAAATCATATAAGAGGTCAAGAATGGAAATAAGAGTCAAATCAAGTGCATGTTATCAACAAGAAACCATCAGGGAACCAAGACCCGAGCCACACATTATTCCAACTATGCCCACTAAGTTCGGACGTGTAATTACAAACATAATTTTCTACTGACCAAAACCCTAAAGGTTCTAGCTGACCCCACATATATTCATTTTAAACAAAAATCCTGTGCGTAAGAGGTAGAGAGAGTCACAAAACCGTGAGTGACCCATAGGTGATACCCCACACAAACCCATGCACAATAACCGAATTCCATCGACCATTGACACAAGAACATGGTAAACACAAGACTCTTCACACAGATCTGACCTAACCATGAAGAATTCCAGATCTATCTCCTTCCACACCCACCAATTTAATATTTACCATTATCCCCAGAGACCAAATAGAGATGATGATCCATAGAAGCAAGGATACAGGAATTGGGATTGAAAACATACCCATAACAAGAACCTTCAACTAAAATAAACTGAACAAGCGCCCGATGAAACTTCTCGGTGGACACCTTCCCCAGGATGATGAGTAGCTGAGACTAGATCCTAATCAAACGGAGTGCACAGACAATAAACTTACCAAACATGGTGAGGAAGAAACTGAAAGACACCAGCTTTTTAGTGTCTTTGCGACCTTCAAGGTCGACATTAAAACTCTGCATGCGCACCACCACCTATCCATGTGCTTCATGCATGTGGAGGGTGGCATAAGATTGCTTTGGGATTTTCATGTTAAACAATGGGCAAGGACATACCCATAGGATCTAGCTCACACCCTGATTAGAAAATCCATAACAACTTATGAATCATATCGTATGAAACATAGTTACTGATAAAACGAGAACTATTACCTCAAAATGGGTACTCAAGCCAAAAAACCCCAAAAAAACATGAAAAAACAACCCAAAAATAAAAAGTGTTGATTTTGCATCATCTTTTTTTTTCCAGAGTAATTTTTCAATATTTTTTAAAAATAACAATAAAATCCATTTGTTTGGTGCAAAAAACACCTTGAAATCAAAAGGTGTTGATGCTGGAATAACATCCTTTTTTTCAGGGTACATTTCAACATTTTTTAATAATGACGTTAAAAATAAAATGTCATGAGTCTCAAAATCTTTAAATTTCCAACGATTTTCAAGCATGACATTAAAGATAAAATATCACGTCTTTGAAAAGCCTTAAAATTCCAATGATTTTAAAGCATGACATTAAATTTAAAATATCACTTCTTTGAAAAACCTTAAAATTCCAACAATTTTCAAGCATGTGCTAAGAAAAAATACTTATAACAATTTTCAGCAATAGCATTAAAGATAAAATATCACGACTTAGAAAAACATTAAAATCTTGACAAATTTTCAACCATGGAATTAAAACCAAAGATTATGGCTACAAAACAATCTTAAGTTTTCAAAATATTTCAAGCATGACGTTATGGAAAATTTGTATGACTAAAATAACTTTCAAAATGAACACCTGAGTGAAAGAGTTATTATATCAAGAGTATTTTTTTTTAAATATTAAATGTATAGCGATTATAAAATCTTAGCTTAAGACAACTTGATACCTTGCAAAAAAAAATTAAAAATCAACTATCAAATTGAGACACAGTGTAGGTGAGCTCAACCATTGTAATGAAAACTTAAAGACCAACTATGAAATTAACACATTGTGAAGAAGACTCAATTCATTATAACGAAAAATTTAAAATCAACTATCAAATCACACATAATGGGATCGGGTTGCTAGACAAGCATCGACACGGACCCTAAAA
>APFE031053055.1:0-21418 GCA_000404065.3 Pinus taeda
TTTTTTTGTATGTTGAAGGAAGCTTTCATACTCAACTATCTCTTCACTTGTTGAAAGTAGATTTTTAAAATGCTTGTGGACTGCTTTTTTAAATCCTTTGCACCTTTGACCTCTTGTCCATCAACTTGAATTTTTTCTATCTAATTTCTTGCTCTTCTTATTTTAATGGTATTGTGAAAGAAGGTTGTATTTTTATCCCCTGCATTGAGCCAAAGGCTTCTGGATTTCAGTCTGGCCTCTTCTTCCTCTTGTTTTCCCTGTATATTTCCCAAAAAATCTCCTTCTCTTTTAAATAATCCTGCTTGTCTTCTTCTTTATTTTCTTTTTTCAGTTTGTATGTTGTCCATTTTATTTTGCAGCTCTATTTTCCTTTCTTTTCTTTTTATTTCATTTGCTCTTGCCCATTCCTTAAGCTTAGCTCTTAAATTTTTTAATTTTGTTTCCCAAATATATTGGGGTGATCCCGAGATTCTTGGTGCCCATCCTTCCTTGATTAACTTGCTGAATTCTGTATTGTTGTCTTATATTGGGTTGTATCTAAATGGAAGGGGTCCTTGGTTTTCCATTTTCCCCATCATTATTGCCACCAGCTTGTGATCGGATGCCGTGGTGTGAAGGATTTTTTATTTAATTGAGTTGTAAACTGCTGCTATGTTTTCTTGAATCAGAAATACTGTGCAATCTCCTATCCTTGTCCCAGTCAGTACTGCGCATTGCACAGTCTCAAGGCTCAAGCCTCAACCCTAAGCTCTTGAACTGTGCAATTGTGTAATCACCTGGGCCCCTCTTGTAACACTCTCCTCCCACATCTACCCAAGTAACTGACCAACTGGGGTAAACATGTGACAAGAGGCTACTATGATTGGATTCAAACTCCTTGGTGACATTAAGGAAATGGAATTGACAAAAACACATCATACAAACTTTCCACATTAGCTACACGACCCTTGAGAACCATCCAAACACTTATGGTAATCAACCCCTGGGTCCCACTGAGGTTTTAGACCTCTTGACCTCTGGACGCTCCCATGCTATGGGCCTAACAACATCTAGGAGGCTCTAGACGCTCTCATGAAAAGCCATGCCAGCGTCCAATGATTATTTTTCTCGGTGTTGTGCCATCTTCCCTGGGATTTGAGGCACTTTTTCAGGCCCAAAGCCTAGGTCACTGCCTAGAATTGAATGACACCTTCATAATAAAAAGTTAACAAGGAAACAATGAAGCAAATGAAAATATTTGACCAATCCCTTCACTGGACCCCTACTATCCATGACAGGAATTTTGTCAAACATATCACGAATATGTAATCTACAAGTGTAAATAACATATATAAGCATATGGGTCTCATACTTAGTTGATAATCGCTAAGAAGCATTGATGCCTCAACACATTAGTTGTCATTTCATCCATTAGGTCATAGATACATTGTTCATTCATTTACAAGTAAAAACATGATGAGAGCCATACATAGCTACTGCCATAAAACATATACATAAACAACATAATAGTAACATAAATACCAAGGAAATCACATCCATATAATCCACATATAAACCAGTATAATACTCATAGAAATATAAGGATAAATAACCTCATATTGATGAGGCAAATGCAAACCCGAGATGGGACTTCCACATTCCACCCAACCGTAGAATGGCTGAGCCAAATCTCTCTTCAGCCATTCACCCCCATGCCATATTCCAGGCATGAATGTGGGATTTCATATAACACATCAATCCAAAACCATCTAGGGCTTCCAGAGGCCAACCACCTCAACCCATCAAACAATGATTCCAGCTCACAGTCGGACATCACAAAACCATCACTATATTGGTCTCTATCCAAGCCTTCCAGGACTAGTAACTCAGTCGTCGGGCTTCTAGAGCGTTTGTCCAACTAGGGCTTCTAGGACTAGCAACTCAACCCACCAAGGGCTTCCAGAGTGTTTGTCTAACCAATTCTTCTAGGACTAGTAACTCAACCCAAGCCATTACAGGTCTTCCAGAGCATTTTTCCAACCAGGCCTTCCAGGAACTAATAAATCAACCCAAGCTAAAGGAAACATGAGAACCAACCAAAACAAAATAAGGAAATAAACCCAGAATCTCCATGGCTATCCGGAAATGGCAAGGCTAGGCAATCCACTGTCAATCCAAACAATCCTCCATGCCAGTGACAGATCATGACCAATAATCCACATGCATATTCCATGCATGCAAAACTAGTGAGGAAAACATACATGCAACTCGGTACCTAGAAGTAAAATTTGTTGTAGTTGTTGATCTCGATGTCCTTTTGTACTTTCCTACTCTTCCTTTGCCTTCTTGCTCCAAAATCCAAGTACGCCACACTCTCCAAGAGTGCTCCATGAAAACTCTAAGTATTCAAGAGTATGAGAGACAGAGAATAATAAGAGAGCTCCAAAACTAAATTGACAAAATCCTCTGTACTGATGCTCAGAAGCCTTTTTATGAATGAGGCCTCTATTTTCTTCATTTTCCTCCTCACATTCAATATGTGACCTTTCACCTCCCTTTTCTCCTAATTTCCATTATTTTCATAAATAAATGTGCTAAAATTCCATTTTTCCTTTCCAAATCCTTATCCATTTCCTTAGCCATACTAACTAAAATGAACACCCACACTAGGATGTCTCACCCAATATCCAATTTGGAATAAGTGTCCCATAAACCATGGTTATTATTTTGACTTTATTACTTTTATTACATGGAATTTTGGCCAAGGTTGTTACAGAACCCTCCCCCTTGGGAGAACACCGTCCTCGGTATTCAAAAACACTTATAACCACAAAACTATTGTAAGACACATATACAGTTGATGGAGCTTTATAACTTAACTCGATGCAGTATTTACAATGATCAACCTGCTGAGAAGCAACCCAACAAGAAAACATAACAAACATAACATCATAATGACATGACACCTGTACCGCTTATTGTATATTTATAACATAGTTCATGGTGGTATTTACATCCATATACATATGTACATATACCAAAAATCATCAAAACATGTACCAAAACATATACCAAAACACCATACCAAAACTGCTTTGCCTCAATCGACAAACAATGAAGGATACATAACCCGCATCTGATCCACCATCTCCCATGTAGCTTCATCGAGCCCAAAAGTGCTTCCATTGCACCTTAACCTACTCGATTGCTAGGTTCCAAAGCATGAACACCTTTTTCTACAATATACATTGAGGCTTCGGCTAGAATTCTCCATTTGGTTCCACATGCAATACAAACCAGTCAATCACATGATCAACATCTTTAACATACTTCTTAAGCAATGGCACATGGAAAACATCATGGACTTCCATTGTCAGAGGCAATTCAATTCGATAGGCTAATGGCCCAATCCTCTCAATAATACTAAAGGGTCCACAAAATCGTGGTTCTAGCTTGGCACATGATCCAATCCGCAAGGAGCTCTTCTTCGGTTTGATGTGTAAGTACACTTGTTCCCCAATCTGGAACTCCTTGAACAACCTATTCCGATCTGCATAGATCTTCTACCTATCCTATGCTACCTTTAAATTCTTCTTTATAACTTGCATCTCATGTTTCATGTCTGCCAACACATCTGGTCCAATAAACACCATGTTAACTAGATCACTCCAACTAATGGGAGTATTGCAACTCCACCCATACAATGCCTCAAACATACTCATCTTCAAATATTCCTGATACCCATTGTTGTAAATTAACTCTACCAGTGGAAGATACTCTTTCCACTTTCATTGTTGATGCATCACATACATCCTAAACATGTCCTCCAATATCCTGTTGACCCTCTCTATCTGTTCATCTTTATATGGATGATAAGGTGTACTGAAGGCCAACTCTATGTCCAAACCTACAAAAAACTCCTTCCAAATCTTGGAAGTGAACTTTGCATCCCTGTTTGACACAATAGTCTTCGAAACACCACGCAATCTGACCATATCTCTGATGAATACCTGTGCTACATCGCTAGATGAGAATGTAGACTTCATTGGAATGAAGTGTGCAACATTTGTCAACATGTCCACAACAACCATGATGGAATCATGTTGTTTCACTGTCCTTGGCAAACCTGTGATGAAGTCCATGGAAATGACCTCCAATTTCTATTCTATAATCACAATCGACTGTAGCAGTCCACCTCAATGCTTACACTCTGCCTTCACACACTGACAATCGAAACACCTAGCCACATACTCTGCTACATCCTTCTTCAGATTTAGCCAATAATAAAACTTCTTTACTGTGATCAATGTCTTTTGATAACCTGGGTGACCTGAATATGGTTTCACATGAAACTCTCTCAAGAACACCTTCTTGAGTTCACTGTTATCTGGCACATATATCGTGTCTCTAAATCTAACCATTCTATTTGTTGTAAGAGAATAATCCACATCCTATGCACCTATACCTGTACCTATACATGTACCACCACATGTACTTGTACTACTACATGTACCTATACATGTACCACCACTTGTACTTGTACTACTACATGTACCTGTACCTATACTCAGCTGCAACCTGTGCATAATCTCCATATACCCGACATCCTACTGACCTACCTGCAAGATCCTATCATGTAAGTCTGTCCCATAGGAGCTCATAGCTTCTAAGTATTTTACATGTATCCACTTGCTAAGAGCATCTGCCATCTTGTTCTCTTTACCTTTGATATATATGTTGGGTCTTGAAAATGTCATTCATTTCCATTACACTTTCACTATTATGTCCATTATATCACCTCCATTTCACTACTATATCACCACATTCATCCCACTTTCATTATCACTGGGCCACATTTATGTTTTTCCAATCTTTATTAATTCTAAGCCTTTTAAGTGAATTTATGGTTAAAAATTAGAAAATAAGGTGCATAAGCTTATACCTAACAAATGGGTTGAGATTGTTGACATGTGTAGGTTGAAAGGAGGCTTCTATAAGACCCTTATGTGGCACTCTAAGGCCAAATTCGAATTTGAGTGGAAAGAATCATGGGATCATGAGGATATGTGTCACATCTCCTAATTGTATTGTAATTCTAAGAAGACATGTGTCTTATCAGTTCCTATTTTGATTAGGACTCTAGAGGTAGAGGGAGAGATTCATGGACTCTCATTAATGAGATGGCTTCTCATCTTTTTGTATAAATAGGAGACCTATCTCCTTAATTTGTTAGTTCTTTTAGCTTGGAGTTTGTAGTTCTTCCTTGCTGGCTTTTGAAAGCTTTAGAGAGCTTTGTTGTACTTTGTAATTTTCAAGAATTTGAATAAAGCTTTGATGTTCTCAACATGGAAAGAGATGTGAAGTACATGTCATGGAGCATATTAGAATGTAAGGTAGAGTATGGATTTCAGAGATCTGTGGCTTGAATCTTTTGAATAATTGACCGGAGAATCCACAGTTTTATCATTTTTGAACCAACGTTTCAAATCCCAAGTGGGATCCATCTTCAGGATGAGAGAATGATGATGACAGAAGAGCAACGGAGAAGTAATAAATAGTGATGAGACATTTAGGAATACAAACATGTCGGCTAAATTAATATTTTATTATTTTAATTTATTTTATTTTACTTATTATTATTATTACTTTATTTATAATTATATTATTATTATTTAATTATAAAATAATTCCAATTATTAATTTAATTATTATTATATATTATATATTTATGATTATAATTTAATTATATTAATTATATATTATTATAATAATTCTTATTATAATATTATTATTTATATTGATTTGTTTTAATATATAATATAATCTAAAGTGAGATTAATGATATACCTAGGGAAAAAGAATTCTAAAAAGAAATAGCTTTTAACCTAGGGAATATTAATACCAAAAGGAAAATAAAATCTAGGGTTAGAATGTTCTAGAATTTTATCAAAATCCTATACCTAGATCTTAAATGAAAACAAAGACAAAAGACACAAGAAAGGAGAGGGATAACTTACCTGCTTGAGGCCTTTACCTACTACCAGGGGAAGTTCTTGCGCTTTTTATTTCCTTGATCAAGGGAAGCCAGCTCCCGCTAATCTCCACGCCATTATCTCTGTTCAGATTATGAGGATGTTTGATGATTTCAAGTGCTTCTCTGATCTTTCGTCTCTGATGTTGCTCTTCCCTAGCAATAATTGATGTGCTTTCCAGACAGATATGGTGTTTTGTTTTTAAGGAGTGCTCTGCCAGGGCTGAAGTACGCGATCTTTCGTTCTTAATATCCGCGCCATGTTCTTTGAGTCTTGTCTGGAGGGAGCGACCTGTTTCACCAATGTAGCATTGTCCACAGGAACACTCTATCTTATACACTCCTTTAAGTTGCTGCTTGTCGATATCATCTTTAACGGACCTCAAACTTTGTCTGATAGTACCTGGGGCAGTGTTTGATGATTTCAAGCGCTTCTCCGATCTTTCGTCTCTGATGTTGCTCTTCCCTAGCAATAATTGATGCGCTTTCCAGACAGATATGGTGTTTTGTTTTTAAGGAGTGCTCTGCCAGGGCTGAAGTACACAATCTTTCGTTCTTAATATCCGCGCCATGTTCTTTGAGTCTTCTCTGGAGGGAGCGACCTGTTTCACCAATGATTTCAAGCGCTTCTCTGATCTTTCGTCTCTGATGTTGCTCTTCCCTAGCAATAATTGATGCGCTTTCCAGACAGATATGGTGTTTTGTTTTTAAGGAGTGCTCTGCCAGGGCTGAAGGGGTCCCCCTTAGACCAATAGTTAATACTATTGGTTCCCCTACCTATGAGCTTGCGAAATATGTTTCAAAAATTCTCAAGCCCCTTGTTGGAAACACTGATTCCTTCATCAAGGACTCCCAAGACTTTGTGAACCTTATTAAGAATGGAAAATTGGAACATGATGATATCCTTGTAAGCTTTGACGTGGTATCCTTATTCACTAAGATCCCTCTTGATGAAGCCATTCAGGTTATAAAAGAAGTTGCTGATCCGGGGACTGCAAAGCTGGCTGAGATCTGCCTAAGGTCGACTGTGTTCACCTTCCAAGGAGTATTTTATGAACAGACATCCGGTGTGGCAATGGGGTCCCTCCTTTCGCCAATAGTGGCCAACCTTTACATGGAATACTTTGAAAAGAAGGCCCTGAATTCATATCCTTTGAAACCAGCCTGGTGGAAGCGATTTGTCGATGACACCAATATAAAATGGACTCATGGTAAAGCGGAGCTCGAAAAGTTTTTCACTCACTTAAATTCGATCTCTCCAGATATAAAGTTTAGAATGGAACTTGAAGAAAACAAGAGCATTCCGTTTTTAGACATCCTAATCATCAGAAAAGAAGATGGCTCTTTGGGCCACAAGGTTTTCAGGAAATCAACCCACACAGAGAGTTACCTCCATGCCGATTCCCACCATCACCCTGCGCAAAAGATTGGTGTTCTAAACACGCTGGGCTCTGATACCCTGCGCAAAAGATTGGTGTTCTAAACACGCTGGCCATCAGAGCCCTTCGAATTTCCGACTCAGAGCACCTAGAGGAAGAGAAGAAGCACCTAATCCTTACTTTTAAAAGTATAGGCTACAAGGAGCAGGAAATTAATAAGGCCATAGAGAAAGCTGAAAGGAAGTTGTTGTCCCATGAACCTAAGGCTCAAGACCAGCCTAACTGTGGTATTGTTTTTCTTCCGTATATCCATGGGGTTACGGACAAAATCGCCAAAGTCCTAAAAAAGAAAAACATTATCAGCCATTTCTCTGCCCCAGGTACTATCAGACAAAGTTTGAGGTCCGTTAAAGATGATATCGACAAGCAGCAACTTAAAGGAGTGTATAAGATAGAGTGTTCCTGTGGAAAATGCTACATTGGTGAAACAGGTCGCTCCCTCCAGACAAGACTCAAAGAACATGGCGCGGATATTAAGAACGAAAGATCGCGTACTTCAGCCCTGGCAGAGCACTCCTTAAAAACAAAACACCATATCTGTCTGGAAAGCGCATCAATTATTGCTAGGGAAGAGCAACATCAAAGACGAAAGATCAGAGAAGCGCTTGAAATCATCAAACATCCTCATAATCTGAACAGAGATAATGGCATGGAGATTAGCGAGAGTTGGCTTCCCTTGATCAAGGAAATAAAAAGCGCAAGAACTTCCCCTGGTAGTAGGTAAAGGCCTCAAGCAGGTAAGTTATCCCTCTCCTTTCTTGTGTCTTTTGTCTTTGTTTTCATTTAAGATCTAGGTATAGGATTTTGATAAAATTCTAGAACATTCTAACCCTAGATTTTATTTTCCTTTTGGTATTAATATTCCCTAGGTTAAAAGCTATTTCTTTTTAGAATTCTTTTTCCCTAGGTATATCATTAATCTCACTTTAGAATTAATATTATATATTAAAACAAATCAATATTAGTAATAAATTATTATTAAGAATTATTATTAATAATATTATAATTTATCATAATATAATAATATATTAATAATAATTTAATATATTGAGGAATTATTTTATAATTAATAATAATAATAATTAATATATTAATTAATAAAATAATAAGTAATAATTAAAATAAATAAAAATAATAAAATTATTAATTCAGCCGACATGTTTGTTATTCCTAAATGTCTCATCACTATTTATTACTTCTCCGCTGCTCTTCTGTCATCATCATTCTCTCATCCTGAAGATGGATCCCACTTGGGATTTGAAACGTTGGTTCAAAAATGATAAAACTGTGGATTCTCTGGTCAATTATTCAAAAGGTAGAGTATATTTCATTTTGTAATTTTGCTTTGATTTCATTATGTCATTTGATTGCTTTCAAGTTTGATAGATTAGATTTTCCATTCATGCAATTTTAATTCATGTAAGTGTGTTCAACTGGTTGATTGTAGATTAGTTTTTCTTTATATGTTTTTGCATCAACTAGTGACATGAGATTAACCTCTCTGTTGACTTTGCTTTTCTTAGTTTTTTTAATTCCAGTTCTGTTTTGCTTTCAGTCTTCTTTATTTGCTTTGTTAGTTAGTTTAGAAATCAACTTGCTCATATCATTGACGGTTACCTCCGAAAGCCATAGTGGGACTACTGTCGAGGGATCGAATTATGAATGTGTGATTTGATTTTAGTTTTACTTTTCTGTAATTAGATATTAAATTGCTCATATCATTGACGGTTACCTCCGAAAGCCATAGCGCGACTACTGGCGAGGGATCGAATTATGAATGTGTAATTTGATTTTAGTTTTACTTTTCTGCAATTAGATATTAAATTGCTCATATCATTGACGATTACCTCCGAAAGCCATAGTGGGACTACTGACGAGGGATCGAATTATGAATGTGTAATTTGATTTTAGTTTTACTTTCCTTGCAATTTTTGCTTTCTTTGAGTGCAGTAGCTTAAATCGCTTTTCTATATTTAGACAGCAGCAGAGATAATATTTTCATGATCAGTAGCTCATTATTTACTTGTTTTAAATAGCAGCACATTTTCCATTCTTGTTCAAGCATTACTGTCATCACTAGTACATTCTAAGACCTTCTGAAGTGTTAAGTTCTGGAAATCATTATAGAGGACATAACTGCCTTAAAATCTGTATCCATACTTGCTTTCTAGAGACTTAGGAATAGGATTTGCATTTGCATTAGACACTTTAGGAAACCAACAAAAACAAAACCCCAAAACAAAATAAAGTCTATAAAACAACGAAGTAAGGAAAAGGTTAACTAAGCACATATGGTGCACCGCACTTCATCAGTTTACAATACCCGAATTGATAATTTATGTAGAGCAATTTAAGACGTTAAATTGACTAGACAATATCTGATCTCAAAATCAAACTCACTGATCATAGCCAACCAATGAGCCTACCTTCCGTTAAGATTTGGTTGGTCAAATAGATACCACAACCCACTGTGATCACTCATCAATATAAACCACCTGCCCAAAAGATAGTGCCTCCACATCTTCAATGCATGTATGATCGTTTCCAACTCAATATCATGTGTGGGGTAGTCTTGCTCATGCTCATTCAGTTTTTGTGACTCATAGCATACCACTTGTCCATTTTGCATAAGGACTCCACCAAGTCCTTTCTTGCAAGCATCTGTGCATACTACAAACTCTTTGTCGATATGCAATATTTAACACTAGTGCATGTGTCAACAACTACTTAAGCTACTCAAAACTAGCCTCACGCTCCTTTGTCCATTCAAACTTCTTACCTTTCCTCTGCAATGATGTAATAGGATAAGCGATATGTGAGAAGTTCCTGATGAACCTCCTATAATAGCCCGCCAACCCCATGAATGATCTCACCTCATCTACATTCATAGGAGCTACCCAATCCATGATGGCCCTTATCTTTTCTGGAGCTACTGTAGCCCTCATTGGAGACAACATGCCCCAAGTAATGTACCTTAGTCTGAAAGAAATTGCACTTGCTGAGTTTAGCATACAACTGATGATATCTCAACAACCTCAACACTGCTTCTAAATGCTCGACATTCTCTTCCTCATTTTTAGAATATACTAATATGTCATCAATGAACACAATAACAAACTTATCCAAATATGGACGCAACACATTATTCATCAAGCACATAAATGTAGTTATAGCATTAGTCAAACTGAATGGAACTACAACAAACTCATAATGCCCATACCTGGTCTGGAAGGTTGTCTTGCAAATTTCCTCCTCTTTGATGCATACCCGATGATATCCGAATCTCAAATCAATCATTGAGAATATTGTTTCTCCCTTCAATTGATCGAAGAAGTCATCAATCCTCGGTAGCAAATACATGTTCTTGATGGTCCTTTATTCAACTGCCTACAGTCAATGCGTAATCAGAGAGTACCATCCTTCTTCTTCACAAACAATACCGATGCGCCCCATGGTGATACACTTGGCCTAATGTATCACTTATCCAACATTTCCTTCAACTGTAGCTTCAACTCTACCAACTCAGGTGTACTCGTCGCGTAAAATGCTTTTGATGTTGGAGCTACCCCTGGCACTAACTCAATAGAAAATTCTACCTCCCTGTGAGGTGGAAGCTCTTAAATATCCTCAGGAAATACATCCTTGAATTGATGTAGAATTGGGTACCTGCTTAAAACATCTACTCAAAACATCTGCATCCTCAACTTCCTTACTTTTGTCACTAGAAATGTGCACTACAAATAACACACACCCTTTTCTACGACTACACTTTTCCTACATAGTCGTCACCATCCTAACTAATATGGCTTTCTTATTTCCCTGTAAGACTCTTGGTTCCCCATTTCCATCCAAGCACTCAATGGCCTTTTCATAACAATCCACATTGGTCCTACCAAGGTATAACCAATCCATGCCCAACAACATACTGTATGATCCCAACGGTAATACATTCAAATGTGTTGCGGTAGGCATACCATTCAAATCAAATGCACAAACTCTTACCCAATGGTGAACTTGCTTCTTTGTACATGTAGCCAACTGCACTAACCAAGATTTTGCATGAAATTCCTTACTCAAACCACACTTATCCACCAAGTTAGGACTAAAATAGTTATAATTAGATCCAGGGTCAATCAAAATCGAAATAACTTGATCATAAAACTTACCCTCCATCTCAATGATAGATGCCTGATGGTCTACCTGTTTGTTATCCAATGCTACATAGATACAAGGAATGCTCTGACCAACATCCCCAACAGTTTGTGTGTCATGTGCACTATATATCTGAGGCCTACCACCCTGATTTTGTGGACAATCTCTCCTTTGATGATCCTTGCCACAAGTCCAACACTCTATAGGCTTCCATCCCGCATCCTTATTCTGTTCTTCCAATTGAAATCCCTATCCTCTATCTGATGTATTGAGCTTCTTAGATGGTGCTACATTCTCTTTATTGCCTGTACCTTGAGGTCTTGTCCCATTTTCATTTTTTCTTTTCATTACCTTTCCAGTCGAGCTTAGTCTTAGATCTACGCTTTGATTGGTCATAGCAATGTCTTAGCTTTCGAATGGTCTCCTCTAATGATCTAGGCTTATCGAACTCAATCTTGTCTTTGAATGCAATTGATAATCTACTAATGAACCTCTGAATCTTGTCCTTCTCCTTCGTGAGGTAAGGCACATACCACAATAGCTCCAAGAACTTGCTAGTGTACTCCTCATCTCTCATCAATCCCATCTTTAGCTCATAGAATTACTTTGCCCTGTCATCAAAGTATCTCTCTGACATATACTTCTTCTTGAATAGCCTCGTGAACTCACTCCAAGTCAATTCCTCCTCATGAATACATCTGACATTCTTCACATCTTCCCACCAAATGTCTGCTTTACCTTTGAGACTGAATGTAGCTACTTCGGAGTTCATGTTCTCTGAATAATCATATAACCTAAAGAAATTCCTCATACCAAGCAACCATGCCTCTGCATCCTATTATTTCTTCATTTCTCCATCAAAAGTAGGTGGCTTTTCTTTATTAAACTCATTCGGCAAGTATCCCATATCACTCCTCCTATAGATGATAACGATGATGATCATAGTGCCTATCTAAATCACAACTAGAATAGTATCTTTTTCCATCACCTCTTTTATCCGGATTGTCCAAAAATATGCCATCTCTCGTTGTGTCATCTCTATCTGACATGTGACCACCACGGGACCTACTACCATATGCCCCATTAGTTCTATCCTCCTACTCATGGTTGATCCAACGTGGTCTCTGTCGTTGCAAATTTGACAAACTTTGAAATATCACTGCATTTACCTTTGCTTGTTTCTCCTATGCCTATATGATTATGTCATTGTCTGCCTTACAACTTCTTATTTTGTGCCTTTAAGCTTCTCAATGTGTCTGCTAGATTAGAAGAGTGCCCAACACCACGCTGCTCATCTGATCCATAAGGATAGTCTGAGCTATAGTCTACCATCTTGCTAGTCATCTTTGATATTCTTCCTACAAGGCATATCATGTCAGCTAAATCAAATCAATAAACCAACATACCTTTGCATAGTTCAGGGAGGATACCTCATCTGCAATATCAACAAATCAACGTGATACATGTATAACATAATCATGACAACATATAGAAACATAACACATAAGCAGATAACCATGCAATCGTCATTCTAGTTCGAGCCAGTCACCTATGCATGACGATGCTAACCACACATACCATGACCTCATGCATGAGGACATCAACCATACCAATGCATGGAGACAATGCACAACCATAAATGTAGATGATACACCAGCACATATGTGAACAACACACAAGCATAACCATGGACAACACACACACATAAACACATACTATCAAGCATAAACGAGCAATACTTGTAACAATAGGTAGCAACATGTAACCAAGCATACAAGAATAATACATGTAAGCGACATATAACAACATGTAACCAATCATACACTTATGATGATGCACTCCACAACAACACCATCAACTTCCACATGGAAACATCACTACAACCATGATCAACACCATGCAAATGCAACAAGCACATGGTCTCACAACACAAGAAACACATATGCAACCGACATAATGCATGACCAACACACACAACCCATCCAGTCTTAGGGGTGAACCATGCTCTAATACCACTTTCTAACACCCTCCTCCCACATCTACCCAAGTAATCGACCAACCAGGGTAAACATGTGATGAGATGCTTCTATGATTGGATTCAACCTCCTAGGTGACCTTAAGGAAATGGAATCGATAGAAACACAATCATACAAACCTTCCACATTAGTTACAACACCCCTTAGAACCATCACAACACTTTTGGTAATAAACCCCTGGGTCCCATTGAGGTTTTAGACCTCTTGACCTCTGGACGCTCCCATGATATGGGCCTAACAATGTCTAGGAGGTTCTCGATGCTCTCATGACAAGACATGCCAGCATCCAGGGACTATTTTGCTTAGTGTTGTGCAAGCATCCCTGGGATTTGAACCACTTTTTCAGGCCCAGAGCCCAGGCCACTGCCCATAATTGAATGATTCCTTCAGAACATAAAGATTACAAGGAAACAATGAGGCAAATGCAAATACTTGAACAAGCCCTTGATTAGACCCCTACTAGCCATGACAAAAATTTCATCAAACATATCATGAATATTGAATCTCAGGTGTAAATAATATACCTAAGCATAGGGGTTTCATGCTTAGCTGGGAATCACTAAGAAGCATTAGTGCCTCAACACATTAGCTACCATTTCATCCATTAGGTCATAGATACATTGTTCATTCATTTACAAGTAAAAACATGATGAGATTCATACATAAGTACTGTCATAAAACATATATATAACCAGCATAATAACAACAAAAATACCAAGGAAATCACAACCATATAATCCACATATAAACTAGTATAATACTCATAGAAATACAAGGAGAAATAACCTTATGTTGATGATGCAAAATCCAAACCTAGGATGGGACTTCCATGTTCCACCCGACCATAGAACGGTTGAGCCAAATCTCTCTTCAGTCATTCACTCTTATGCCATATTCCATGTAACAACCATAGTGAAAATTCCATGTAATAAAAGTTAAAAAATAATAACCACGGTGGATGGGACACTTATTCCAAGATGAATGTTGGGCAAGAGATCCTAGGGGGTGTTCATTTGGTTGTTTATGGCTAAGGAATTTGACAAAGGCAATGGTTAAGGCTTTGGACATGAAAAATGGAATTTTTGGCACATTTATTTATGAAAATAATGGAAATTAGGAGAAAATGGAGGTGAAAGGTCACACGTTACATGCGAGGAGGAAATTGAAGGAAAATAATGGAAAATGAAGAAAATAGAGGCCTCATTCATAAGAAGGCTTCTGAGGATCAGTTGGTAACCTTTTGTCAGTTGAGTTTTGGAGCTATCTCATTATTATCTGTTATATACCTAGGGGGGGTAATATGGGGTACCGAGGGAGGTACCCAAGGTAATAATGTAATAATGGGATGGGCCACAGTAATAAATAAGGTGGTTAACCCATGTCATGTAAGGGACCACAAGTAGTTAATAATAATGTAAGGGGCCCATGGTATTAGTTGATGGTATGAGGAAACCATGGTAATGATGCATGGTATTGTATGTATGAGGCCTATATAGAGGGTAGAGACTCCACATGGAGGGATATGAAGAGAAGTATTCTTGTATGAACAAGCATATGGCTTGTGGAGTATTCTCCTTCCTTAAGGAGTGAATGTATGGTGTTGCCCTACCTTAAGGGTTTTGATAATAAAGAAGCATTTCATTCTATTTTTATCTTGTTATTCTTGGGTTATTTCTATTATCATAGTATTTTTGGTTTAGATTTACAACAAGTGGTATCAGAGCTACAACAGTTTGATTTCTTCATGTTTTAATGTTAACTAAAAGAAGAAGTCAATTAGTATTGTAGAAAATGATACCTCTCAAGTAAGATCAAATGCAATTATCCAATGGTAAGATTCATGTACCCACTTTCATTAATTCTCATTTCATTACTTTAGTTTCAGTTTTGTTTTTAAATTTCGTTGATATATAAATCTGTTTTGCAGCTCTTCATAAAAGCTTTCAATCCTCTACCAGATCATATTTTGGAAGCTCTATACTCTTCTCTTAGTTTTATTTCAAGAAGCATTAGTAATCTTCATTGGAAACAAGTACACTAGGAAGTTTCTGAACCTTTAGTTTGTTTATTTAAGCATTCATTTTATTAGAAAATGATTATGATGATCCTTTGAAATAAGGAGATTGACATCAAACAAAAAGTTTTCATTGTCACTGAATTTTATCATCACTGCTATCTAAAAAGCCTAAAAAATTTACAACCGTGCAAGGTATAATTTATCTGAATCTTGACATAAGAAGGAATGGCTACATGATTATTTTCCTTTACTTCACTTTGTTGAGACATTGGTATAAACATTCTTGTTAGAGTTTATCTTTCAAAACTTGGATTTTCCTTTCCACTTTTAAATTTCTTCATTTTTATTTTTGTTTGCTAATTTATTTTTTCTCACTTTAAATTAAGAATTATTTTCCTTTGGTTTTTGGTTTTAATTTTGGTGACTCTGGCATGATTTATATGGAAGGTCTTCTTGTTACCTAACAATGGTCAGCATACATAGGGAAAAATTGTTAATAGTCTACTATTAGCTAATTTTCTTAAATCTCTTAATAAAGTTTGTTTTTCTTATTATAAAGGTAGACATACTTAAGGAAAAGATTACAAAACATGAGAAGTTGGGAAAGTATCATAAAATCTGAGGAAATTCTTTCTCCATCAAAATTATAATTATTTTGAG
Organism: Pinus taeda; assembly: GCA_000404065.3. Taxonomy (NCBI): domain Eukaryota; kingdom Viridiplantae; phylum Streptophyta; class Pinopsida; order Pinales; family Pinaceae; genus Pinus; species Pinus taeda. Next base: position 16,315 of record APFE031053055.1, read on the forward strand.
ATTTCACTATTTTATTAAGATTTTTCAAAGTTCTATTATCAGTCAAAAAAAGTTATTTTTAACCAAGTAAAGACACTTTACAGCAAAACACCTTTAACTTTGAAATTGTCATTTTTAACTCTTAAGGAGTCAATGATTTTCGATGTCCAAAAAAAGTCTTATTTTTCTAGAGTGTAATCCAAAAATATATTTAAACTTAAAAGATAAGAGGTCTCATCATGAGCCTGCTTACCATGATCATAGGGTGTTCAGTCCAATTATAAACAGTGAATGATATTGTCAACTATTTGGCTACCAAATTAGGACAATGGATTTTAAGAATATATATATATAGACACACACACACACACAACATATTTATCTCTAGGTCAACAATTCTTAAATATATGGGATTCTGAATCATTGATTATTAAAAGGTAACCCTGTCGAGACTATAGATGTTTGCTGGCCGCAGTGGCTCTACCTGTGACAAATGAGTATATTTTAAAAGTTAAGTTATAAAGTGACCCCTGCTTTATCTCTACAACTAATTAATGACTAATATAGAGTTTTGAAATATTTTAATTTATGAGAAATTTTAAGAAAAATTACAGTAAGATGATTCTTGCTTTTATTCAGATTAATGAACCTAGTCAAGCATTCCAAAAAAATAATTTCTCTTCTTTAATTATTTTTACTTTAATTTTAGGAAAATCTCATTCATATCAAACAGAGATAACTGGTTCTGTGTCGCCATTCGTTTGTGGTAAAACACAACCCCCCGCCCCCCCCATTTTTGACTTGTTCACCTCAAATAATGGGGACCCATTCTATAAAATTTTTGGCTAAATGCCTTTTAGGATTTTTATTAAGTTGATTATCTTACGATTTTGTTAACTTTTCATTTTCTTTAGATTCTCGTTTTGATTGTTTTGTTAAGATCGATTTTTTATAAGCTTTCCATTGATACTTGTTTTACCTCATTTGGTCAACTGGTTTGTAAATGGCACTCCTTTGAAGTCCAATTATTTATGTCATCTGGATTAAAAATGAGTAAAATGTACGATATTTTTTTTTGTAATTAAATTAGTTTAATAATGCATTTATTTTAAATATTAACCACTAGTTAGTTATTACTAACATTTTTCATTTTTATACTTATATAACCAAATTATGAAGCCTTGGTATTTTTGTAATTTACTCCAATTTTCAAATAAATTACAAATCTCAAAAACCCAAAATGTCAAAATAACTATAGTTTTATTTTTATTAAAGTCACTATAGTTTAAATATGAAAATACACTTTAGATAATTTCTTAATTTAATTAAACATCATTAAATAAAACCAAAATAAAAAATGATATTTTAATATTAAAACTTAAATTAAATTCATTTAATTAAATTAAAATTATATATATATATATATAATAATATATATATATATATATATAATAAAAATTTTTATAATCAAGATCGCATGTTCGCATCACAAGTTTTATTCAATTCATACACTTTTAAAAATTTCGATACCCTCACCCTCCGCCGATCGTACGAATTCCGAAGGGAGTCAAAAAAGGCTTGGGCAGTTGACCATAGTCTTCAAATACTTATGAAATTTGCTTTTTTTTAAAATTAAAAGTTCACTCATGATTGTGTGAAATAGTGGGAAGTAGGATAGTTATAATATTAATTTAGTTTTAATTTAATATTAGATTAATATTTAATATTTAAAATAATTAATTTTAAATTATTTTAAATTATTAATTTATAAAATATAGTTATATTAAATATTAAATTATAATAAAAATTCATTATTTTAGATTAATATTAAATAGTTTATGCAACCCGGTTTAAATTTTTTTTTTAAATTAATTAATTAGTTAGCTTAGATTAATATCATTTAAATAAATATTTATTAATAATTAGTTTTAATTTATTGATTAACTTTTAAATAGTATTAATTTGAAATATTTAGAGTCTAATTTAGGACTAAATCTTTTAACTAAAATTATGATGTTTTACTCCTTCAACAAAAATTCTAGAATTATGTCATATTTCACTCAACAACTTTGGAAGCTCATAGGTTGAATTAAACTTGGCCAAATGAGGCCCAGGATGACTCATTGGAAAAATAAAATCAAGGAGAACATTTCTGAGGAGGTTTCACTAATAGATTTGGTGTTTTATTAAGTCGAAAATTAGGCAGAAGATCAAGCTTCAAATTTTTAAAACAAAATCAATTTTCTAAGTTTTATTTTCTGCATTTTCATTTGTCCAAGCCTCTTCTGAATGCAAATCCATTCACCAATGATATATTTAGCCAATTAAACCATCCCAGGCATCAATAGAAAGATTATATTTTATTTTCAATTATTTAATTAATTGCATTTGGTTGGATTTGCTTTAAATGCCAGAAATGACATTTTGTTTTTATTGTTGCATCTTAATTTATTTTAATTTCTTTTTGCAAGAAAATAGAAGAATAGATATGGAGAAAAAGATCTCAGTCAATGAGAATTCTCTAGCTATTAAATATTGGAATTTTGAGCAAATAAAATTGGATTGGCCAGATTTTTCTTCAACAAACTTTCCTTTCAAAAATATCTTTGAAAATATTATAAATGAGAGATTGTAGAATGTAATAGGGGCTTCTCTCCTCTGCAATTCTGGAATTTTAAAATCACTTTTGTAATAAGGATTTAGAGTTATAGGTGGGAGGAGTGAAATTTCAGATATGGAGATTATTGAGGTTTTTCTTTTACATTTTGAGTTATATATAATGAAAAGAGTTTCCACTATTGTAGCTCTAGTTTTGAAAGCAGAAGCTTAGGCATTGTAAAGGACTATTAGAGACCAGAGCTGGAGAAATGGATTCAATAAATTGGTATTTTGAATACTATTGTTTTAAATGCTGGTTTCATTTTATGATGACAGAATTGTGCCAATTTACTTACATATTTGTGCACTTTTGTCGGTATGGGTAATTTGTCTCAATTTTATATTATTATTTATCTCTACTCCTATGGATTAAATTTTGATTTCTGAGTAACTACTTACTCATAAATTTGTCTTATAAAATTGATTTGTTGAATAGTGATATGTTGAGAACTTCTTCCACATATTATTGTTTAATAATTCAAGTTACTCATTAAATGATCAAAATCATTCTATGAACTTTTTTCTGAGTGTTGTTGATTGATTATTTCATTTAAGAGGTCTCAATAAGATGTGTTTTGGTATCCATAATATCAGTTAATTGAACTACTTCATTAACATGATATTAATTATAAAAAATACATATTTAAATCCCAATACTTTAAATATCTTGCTCTTGGTTGAGTTAGATCTATATCTACCTAATTGAGATAGGATTAAGATAGTTCCTTTTGCTTGCATCTTAGAATAAGTTTACATTTAGATAAATTTCTACATTCTTTTAAGTCCTCTTCCCAAAGAGGAAAACTTTAGTAGCGGATTGGCTGAACCCCAAATCAACTTAATGATCACTTTCTTACCTGATCAGCAAGAGGGTTGATCTGATGTCTCTTCTCCATTGGTGAATGAAAGTCATATTCTAAAGCCATTGGAAATTGAGAGAAGGCAACTAGACCTAGTTGAACCAGTCGGAACCACCATTCTAAATGAAAAAGGAGTTGCTTTAAGGTCTGGAACAGGTGGTCATCCCCCATGTTGTTGCAGCGGTTTTCGAGGCTTCAACACCTACATGGAAGAATTATTTTATTGTTACATCCATAATAACCAATCCGATGAAGATAATTATTTTATGAAACCATTTTGGAGTTGTTCACTTTAGTAATTACCATCACCAATACTCTGCCATCGACATCAGTCAAATCACCTCTGGTAAGTCATTCAAAAAATGAATATTGTATTTCTCATTATTTGGAAATTATAACAGTTAATGCGTCACTTTGTTTTGGCGGACGAGGACAGCCTTTTTCATTTAAGTTGGGGGAAAAAAATAATTTCATGATCCCTAACATAACTCGGTTTAAAGTGACAATACCCATTAATCATTACCACTATGCATGATCACTCACCTCATTAATTCAAACTACATCTAACAAAGATTTTCATACCCTTCAAATTAATGATGATGATACTTTGCATAGTGTAAACTATATGATTTAATATCCTTTATTGTTACATAATGTCCACCCCGATGTAAGCTTTGCACCCTCACTGCATAAATTCTTCAGGAATTTTGACAGTGAGCAGACAAAAATTCACAGTCGCTGGTTGCGAAAATTAATGTGAGGTTGGTAACAGTGAAGGATGGGGGGAGTAGTGGTAAGACACAAACCAGATTCCATTGAATCTTTGGATAAATGCCCAAAGCAGATCAAATCTTTAGGGAAGCAATATGGATTGAATTTTTCCAGCAACTTAGGGGGCCAGATGACAATGTTGCCCTGGAATTCACCCGAAATTTAAACGGGAATCAAACGAAGGTTAAAGGAATAAGAATGGAGGTTACAGAGGAAGTAATTGCTCAAGTAACATCACTTCAAACTAAGGCAAAGAGGTGGTTCAATAGTAAATTCAATGATGTCTGCCTTAAAGATGAATCTTTAGAGGGGGAGAAAAATTGGTTAAGAAAGCAAGAGGAATTGACTGCCTTTCCGTTCCTCATCCATGGAGTGATGTTTCCCTGTTTATAATTAAGTACATTACATGTGAGGGGCACTTGAAGATACTCTTTAACTATCATTTTCCATTGCTGATCCATCTTCGGCATGGGAAATTGGTCAATCTCCCCTATTTCCTATTGGAAAATTTGAGACATATGGCTTCAGCGGTAAAGGTATCCTCTCATCCAAAGAGTTGTGTTACCAACCATGGACTTATAAAGTTGAAATTCATAGATGCTCTAGAGCGTCAAGGAAGAAGTTGGGAAAATTTTGTTGGTGAAAGCACAAAAGCCCCATGACAAGAAGAAGTTGAAATTCCCACAAATGCTTCGGGGCAAGCTGACATAGATAAGGAGCAGCGATAGTATTCGATAGTTAGAATCAAGAAACGTCACTTGAGAGACCAGTGGGTGGAAGAAAACCAAAGAGAAGGGTTAAGGTTGTCACTCAACCAACGCCAATGCCCTCGCCAC
>APFE031053058.1:0-16081 GCA_000404065.3 Pinus taeda
CTGTGGATTTGCCTCCAAGTTTTACAAACCCGGATTGATAATTAAATACTTGTGTTAATTTATGTTAATATATTAGCCCAACATTTTGGCGCCGTTGCCAGGGAGGAAATTATCAGCATAGTCAAATAGAAGATAAACAAAAACACTAAACAAAATTATTTAGTATACATTTCTCTTAGTTATGTTTCTTTATGCCTAGAAATACAGATCCTAAAAGTAGATTCCCAAAACAAAACCCCCAATAAATAAAATAAAATAAAATAAACTACAAAATCCATTTACAAGACAAGATCTAAAAATTGATTTTAAAGAATAGGTTACAACACTACTCCATTCTTCAACATTCTTTCTCATCAAATCTTTATGATCAGATAAATTTTCATGTCCAAACATTCATTAAAGTATATTTTTCAAATTTGGATATGAGTTTACTTATGATCTTGTTACGAAAATGGATGCATTGGAAATTCTCTTATACTTGAGAGAATGAATTATTTTTATAAAATAGAATAGGATAGAATAGAATAAATAAACAAGTAGAACGAATTCACAATAAGAATTCCATAATAAATTTGTTTCAAACTATTTCTTCAAATCATTGTTCAATATTCATTTGAAAGGACTACATGGCAATGAAATAAGAAAAAGCCTATTTTGGGTAACCATATAGAATCATTTTGAAATCATGTTCTTTTTACATATCTATTGAAATCTAGTTTTTGAATCCATTTTGAAGTTTTCAATTTATATCACAACTAAAAATGTGATCAAAATCAAAACTAGGTCTCAAGTGAAATGTTGAGGACAGAGTTAGTAAAACCTATATTTGAAGTGTCTAATGGAAACATTTTTATCTGAAATTCATAGGGAAGATAGCCCTTGGAATCTAGTTTCCAAATAAATTTGAATCACTTCAATCAAGTATCATATGAAAAAGTTATTCTTGCAATACTAACTGCTTGTCGAAAAATCTGCATGGTGACAATTCTAGGTCTTGATTGATCATCTGCATATTTGACATACCAAATCATCTTATTTTCAGAAATTTTTTATATGGGAGATATATTTTAAAGTATAGTTTAATACACAATTTGAATCATCCCATTTGGAGATGAAATGAAGAAGTTATGCCACATTTAGTGATTGCATGTCTTCAAAATAGTATAGTAAAACTCTGCCTCCTAGGTCTGTTCATCACCAATTTTGTGATATCAAGCCTAAGAATTTTTAAAATATGTGTCTACTGGAAAGAAAAAAATTAATCTAATTTAATATCCAAGTGGAATCACATTGATCCGATCTTTATCGAGGAAGTTACACTTCAAACAATGACTATTGCTCTAGTTAAAAAATAACAAGCGGCTCTATCAAACATGGAACTCCTTATAATTTTTACCATATCATTTTAAACCATTTTGAAAAAATATTATACTTAAGGTAGCCATATGAATTCACTTCAACTTGGCTTTGGAATCACTCTAAGAGGATATCAAACAAATATTTTGTAAACAAAATACCACTAGGAGGTCTAGGCTGGCCACCATTCCTCAAGGGGTAAATAAATGCATTTTTTTTGTATATCATCTTTGGACTTGTTTTCTAAGAAATTATTGTAATGATTTACATGTTTATTGGAAGAAGAGAGACTGTACACCTCTCTTCCTCCATCATCTAATGTTGTATTTCAGGCAAGTGCTATGTTTTTACAGGTCATAGGAAGAATGAAGGAGTGAACTCCATGAATGAAGTGATTTTCAAAGTCAAATTCATATTATAGAATGTGAATACAAATCTTAAAGTCAAACAAAAGTGAAAATTCACCTGATTTTGAGTTCATTCAATGAAACTCAAACTCTTGAAGCTTGCTCTTAGATGTTGACGAACAACACCAACAAACCCTACAACATGATCGAGATCAAGGAAAAAAGACATGAAGATAATCATTAGAAGAAGCAGTCAAATTATGTACCATGTCAAGTCACATAAATCTCCAAACAAGTCCTTCATAAGCCATATTGTTCATGATTTCATCCATCATCCATATTGTATGCTCCGCGATCTATTATCCATCCATTTACTACTATCTCATGACTTCAATATAACCTATTTCCATAAGCTTTTCATACTTCCCTACTCCATTACACCCCACCTCCATCCAGATAAGAAAAAATAAAAAATAGAAAAAGGTCAAAAATAATAAAGGAGTTTGGTTGTGAAAATCCACGAAAGTGGCACAATACAAACTCGAATTCATATAGGAAAACCAACTCGTTTGGCCAATATGAATTCTCTATTTTGTTTTACCATTTCTTCAGTTTGAGTTTGCAGGAATAATCCTCCAGAATAAACAAGACTTGGGGACAAGTCTTCCCATCAGCAAGGGGAGAAGGTTCACAAAAAAAAAGTTAGTTGTGCAACTGAATTGACGACGAAACTTGTATTGTTGGCAGTTGGGACCTAAAATATTTTTGAAATCAATTACAGAGGGACCTGAAATGTTAGCAAAAACATGCATATATTGCATAAAAATGTACATGATAGAAGGGACCTAAGTTATTATGAATCAATTGCAGAGGGACCTGAACAACATCAACAATCAATGGACCAGAATCAATGAAGAATGTAGAACAGGAAGCATAAATAAGCTCTATCTATCTACGATATTTGATCAAGACAACTTCATCCAATATTGTTAAAGAACAAAAACATTCTTCCAATACTATCAGGGAAGTACAAGTATAGTAAGTGCACAATTTTGCTCTTGTAAATTCAAAATTTTTGTAGAAATTTTTAGACTTTGTTAAAATTGAGTTAATACCTAAATTCATATTTTATATTCATCCTATACGCATTATCTTAGACCTAATCCTATATTCATTTCATATTCATATTCATTCCATAACCCTAACATTCAATAACCCTAAGTATTTTTCCTCAAAGAAAAAGGGATCGAATGGGATGCAACAAGATGGAAACTACACAAGAAAATCAAACACTAGACATGGAGATAATTTTAAACATGACCTAGGTGGTCATTTTAAAATTATGAGAAATATTTAAACAAGGAAATATATGCACATTTTGTAAAAGAATACAAAAAGGAATTGTATTTTGAGCGCATAACAAAAGTGGCAAACTATGCAATGATATTAGAATATAAAGCAGGGGATATAATTACAACGAGCTTGCAATGATTGAAACAATATGATTTCAAAATACATGGTTCATATTATAATGATTTCAAAGTCATGGGTAGTGGCAAGAATGCAAACGAAGTTATGATGCACCCAACACATCATAAACTTGCATGGCAAGGTGGCAGAGATTGATGCATTCAACAGTTCAATGGATGGTGCGTTGGCAAGGTCATGAACGGTATAGAAAGACAACCACAACCCGCATGAAGACAAACCTATAATTAAATGGGAATTTGAATAATGAAAGCAGTCTGGAGCATAATAATGTCACAGTAGTGTGATTTGATATGCAGGACATCCACGAATGGATTGGAGGATGGCTACAAATGAATCAAACGTAAGCCAAGGTATATAAGCTGAGCTAAAATCATAATAAAAAATTTTGAATTCAAATGCAGAAATAATGAACCATATTTTCCACAGCAAGGTTGAAATAATTTTGATTTAGTATGCAATTTGATGGTATATGCACGGCATCCGGTCAAATGACAACAACCAAGTAGCAAAATGGTCACAATTTTCAAAGGAGAAGTCTGTAGTTCTGAAACTTAGAGAATTAAGCAGTTTTGAAACTCTGTGAGATGTAGAAAAACGTTGGAGCTGTAGTAAAACATTCCTGGTCGTGAAAAAGATTATTCTGAGCTGAAGCAAAACTATAGTGTAACGTAGAGCTGTTGCGAGATGTAGAAGAAAGTTGTGAGTTGTAGAGAATTACACAGAGCTACTCTGAGCTGTAGCTATGCAGAACTGGCATCAACTGAAGCCGTAAAAAAACCTAGAACTTTGAATTGAGAAAGAATAAGCTATTAAAATTGCGTAGAGCCATATTTGAATAGCTGAAAAAGGAATGTTGAGCAGCGGAGTATTTTGCACCAAGCCATAATTTATGTAGAGAATCCCTCAATTTATGCAGTGAAGTCTTAGTGAAGGTAAGCATCAAAACTTAAAATCGAATCCCATATTTTATGTCTTTAGTTCCAGATCTATTCTGCGTAAAATCCTCTGCCACCTGTAAGAGTTGCTCCCATAAATTCATTAACGATTAGAGGATTACGAGGATAGTTTCAGAATTTTATTTAAAGAGATGTCATAGTATGGAAATACAACTTCAGTTAAGGATTTGTCACCATAGATATACACTGCCACCTATAGATTTTGAAATGCCGAGAGAAGATTTTTAATTGAAATTGTTTTGTTTAACACGGTAAGCCAAAAAATTCCAGAAAATCTGTAGAATGAAGAGGAACACGATTTAATAACTCAAAAACGTCTTCAAGTCACTGCTAGATCAGAGAATTTTTAAAAGCAGAAGCGAGAGATGGAGTAGATAAATTTCCAATTTAGTAAAAGATAACATATGGTTATTGTACCAGTTTCCATGGGAACGGAAACGGTCATTAATCTCATTATTTCCTGGGTGGAGCTGTGAATGCCGTAGTAAACGATGAAAAGGTTTCCTTGTTTACTTACCAGTCAGTCATCTACTAGGTTAAAAGACAACAGGCATCTACCTAGCTGCTGGCTTTGCATTGATTGTTCTTGTTCTAGAAAAATTTATTTATTTCAACTTGTTGCCACATTAGACTGAGTTAGTAGAAGTTTATAGTTTATAAATAGTTAGATCGATTCAGCTAACCAAGTGATTCTGCGTTCGAATTGTGCTGTCATTTTTCATTTTGGCGAGAAGTGGGAATTTGGCCGTAACATAGTTCCACCTGAGTAAAGACCGCTGACCTTGAAGCCTTTTTTAAAATTCTGTTGGGAGAGCTTTTATTTTGTTTAATCGTAGCTTTAAAGTGAAGAATTCTACTAATTTTGGATCTGGAATTGTTGGTCTCTCACATACTGAAATTCTTCCAGATCAGTTTTTTTTAAGCGTAGAGGACTCCCTTTTAAAACTAGAACAGAGGAAGTTTGAAGAACTTTTCAAAAGAAGAATAATTTTATTTTTTGTCAAAGACCAGGTAAGCCATTTTCCATGATATATCCATGAATAAACAAACAGAATACAAAAATTTACGGCAAAGAAAAATCGATTTCAGTGTTGGGATAAAATGTTGTGGCAAAGAAAAATTGATTTCATTACTAGAGATGAATTGTTGGTAAAGGAAAAAAATCAATTTCCTCCAAGATTTTGATTTTTCAAGAAGCAGCAAACACCTATGCAGTCAAAGATAGAAGGAAACGAGTCAACTACCAGTGGAGGTAACAGATAAGGAATCAGGGACCATATCTTCTAAAGAAAATTCGAAATTGCTAGGAAGCCATCAATTTTCGTTGTTTTTTCTGAGCAAACTAGAATGAAATTTGAATAAAAAAACATGGGTTTTCTTCAGAACAAACCTAATTAGGTTCCTCGTGAGTAGTTTTCTCAAATTCATTTCTATTTGGAATATTTTTATGGTTCTTTCAACCCCTATTTTGCAGATTGAGTGGGTAAAATAATGGCTAAATTGAAAGTGAATGCCTAGTCATAAAAATTTTGTTTCTTTTAGTGAGATATAAGAGAAACTAGATATTGGATCCTTTGAGTAAAATTGTTGATATTGCTAATTTGAGAGGGACATGAATCCTGTGTCAGAATGTATTACAAAATTCAAGTTTTATTTGTTGTCTTCTCTGACGCTGCTCATCCAGAATGATATATTGGCATTTTATCATCAGAGGAGGAACAGTGTAAGTTTTCGAATTTGTATGTTGATGGTGAAACCTCATCACACATCGGATACATTCTTGTTCCCATCACTCCATAACACATAGCCCAAGCCATAATTTTTCCACTGATAGGTAAAGAATGTCATCTACAAGAAAAGAGAAGAAGTACATGAAGGCATAGATATCCTTTTACAAGTAGCTCAAGAAAAAGCTTCATCTTCAAGGGTCAGAGCCACAGGTACATCAGCAGTCCAGTCAACATATAGAAGTAAAAGGTCAAAAGGAAGAAACAAGCATATGGACATGCTTGAAGATCAACAAGGGGAGATGTTGGCCCTTAGTTTTGTTATATTTTTGCTTAAGGAAACTTACTTAATCCTTACATTTTCCATCCATTTTCCATCACATCCATCTCATTTTGATGTATTTTATGCATATTCAGGTATTTAATTTTAATTTTTCAATTTCTAGAAGTTTTTATGAAAATTGAGTTTCAAGTGCAATTTTGGACTGAATCAGAAATTCCCATAATAGCTATGTGGATGACATATTTGTAGGACACTTGGGCTTGAGCTAGATGCATGAATGGAAATCTTGGGAACTAGGACTGAGCTAAATCGACTTGGTTCGTTCAAAACAAGCTGTATTAGGCATGGTCAAGCCTGGTCAAACATGACTAGTCACTAGAAAATCCCTAAGAAATATGGCAGTTTTGAGATTTTATGGGATTGACCATATTTCTTGGGATGAATTGGATGAATTCGACCTAAATAGGTTGATATGAGTAGATATGAGTGTTAGAGATAATATAGATCAATTTGTTTCACAAAACCTCTATTTAAAGCCAAGACTTTGATGGCTTATGTGTGTAATTTATATGTAACTTTTGTATAATTTTATGCTGAGACACTTTGGAGTTGGAAGCTAATTCTAAGAACCTGTTTCATTTCAATTTGTTTTTCATGCTTGGTTTATTTACTGAAGTTGTTGTAGCTGAGATTTCTTCAAGTGTGGGAGGGCCCCCACACCAAGCTAAGTGCACTTCTTGGTTCAATTTTCATAGTTTTCATCGATTAGTTCTTGTTTCAAATGTATTTAGATGTGTGATGATTGCTAAATGAATATTGGTTTAATTCTAATCTACATATGAAGGGACACACAAAAATTTAAGTTAAATTCCCCTTCTATTTGATCTTGAACTAAAACTGAATTTCATTCTCCATTTCTTATTGAAGTTATATCTGCATTTCTGGTTTGAAGCAATGGTGATTGTGATATAGTAGGATTGTGAAGAAGGAAAACCTGGACCTCCTTAGTTAGGAGCCTCTTCTTTTACATCTTCTGCATCATAAACCATTGTTAATTAGTGCTCTTAGATTTATCTTCATGAAAGTAGTATTGTAGGGAAGGACAACCGAGTTCTCCTAAGTTAGGAGCCTCTTCCCTCATATATTACATAAATGAATTAGAAATTGTTAAAATAGGTTTATATTTGTAATATGTACTTCTTTAAATCTTCAAATTGTATATTCTAAACTTGATTATATCTGATGTCCATATACTATGGATTTGCCTCCAAGTTTTACAAACTCGGATTGATAATTAAATACTTGTGTTAATTTATGTTAATAAATTAGCCCAACAATAATTTACCTTGAATGTGTGCAGCTTGATGTGTCGATCGTGCCATGCTTTTTCATGTTCCTTTTGTACTTGTTGATGAAATCCAGCCAAGAACCAATCTTCTCCAAGCTCCATCAACTATGCGAGTTGTTCTTCCAAGGCTCCACGGTCTGCCATCACTATGAAAGCTGCTATGCATAGACTAGGCATGATATATTCCATAGGCATCATAGCTTGTACACCATAGACCAACCAGAAACGTGTCTGACCTATTATTTTTTTGCAAGTAGTCATGTACGCCCATAATACTACCAGTAAGTGCATGTCCCAATCATTCTGTTGAGCGTTGAAAATATTTGTCAGCACATTCTCGAATATATTATTGAAGGCCTAAATTGTTCCATTAGCTTGAGGATGATATGGTGTACTCTTCTAATGATAAACCTAGAACTCTTCGATTAGTGCGCTAATCGTTTCATTGAAGAAGTGTGTACCACGATCACTCATCAACACTTTCAGGAACCCGAATCTGGCTAACACGTAGTCAAACAAGAATTTAGTTGTTATAGCCCCTATACAATCCTTCACAGGTTGTGCCTCTAGCCATCTGGTCAGATAATCTATCATGGTGATGATATAATGCACACTTTTTTTTTTCCCTGGGGGTTGAATTAGCCCTACAAAGTCAATTGCCTATTTCTCAAATGGCTGTAATGACATCAGAGGGTTCAGAGGCAGCTCATCCCTTCGTGATGACCTGCTCGTTCTTTGACATGCATCACACACCCTAAAATATGCTTTGGTATCCTTATGTAATGTAGGCCACCACAAACATGCAAGCAAAATCTTCCACATTGTTGCTTTTCCTGCATAATGTCCTCCCGTAGCTTCTCCATGAGCTTCAGTGAGGATGTTATTTCGTTCAAAATCGCACACATACCGCCAAAATATCTTGTCTAAACCCATTTTATATAAATGTCCTACAATTATCGAGAAATCAACCACGCGTACTACCAACTCTTTCTTCTACTGACTAGTGTAACCTTTTGGAGTCGTTCATGTGGTCAAAAAGTGGATAATATCTACAAAGTGGTTATCTGCTACAAGCACCACGAAGAGCTGCACGTCGGGCAACCCTTCCTCCAAATTAGTAGGCTCCTCCTCTGTTTCAATTTGTGACAAATGGTTAGGTCCTACATTCAACCTTCCTGGATTCAAAATTACCTCAAAGTCATATTCTTGAAACAACAATAGCCATATGCATATCTTCCCCCCCAACACAGGCTTATTGACTAGGTACTTCAAGATAGAGTGGTCTGTGTACATCTTGAAATGTCTAGCCAACTGATAGTGTCTGAATTTCTAGAGCACATACACCATAGCCAATCCCTTGCGCTCTGTAGTTGAGTAGTGCTTCTCATCCTTTGATAATTTCCTTCTCGCAAAGACTATAGGGTGATCCATCTCTCCTTCGCCAACTTGTGTTAGCACTGCTCCCAATGCAATACACGAGGCATCAACGTGCACATAGAATTCCTTCTTCCAATCTAGGAAGACCAAGATCAGTGCGATTACCATCTTTTCTTTCAATACATCTAGACTACACTGAAATTCTTCATTCCTACATAATGTAGTGTCCTTCTTCAATAGCATCTCCATAGGCACAGTAATCTGAGCATAAGCCTTAATGAACTTTCGATAATACCCACTATGGCCCAATGTTGCGTGCAACTGTTTAACACTCCCTGGGGCCTCCAAATTGACTATTGCCATGATCTTGGCAGGGTTTATCATTAGTCCTTGCTTGCACACCACATGACCCAGCAAAATTCCAAAAGGGACACAGAACAAGCATTTCTTCAGGTTTAGTGTGATTTGATATCTTCGGCACGTATCCAACATTAAGCGTAGACTGGATACATGGCGCTTTACTAACCCAAACACTATTAAGTCATCAAAGTATACCTCTAATAATTTGTGAATGAATTCCTTGAACATCGCGCTAACTATGCGGGAGAATATCATAAGTGCCTTCTTGAGTCTGAATGGCATCACCATGTATTGAAAAAACCCCATTCTATTGCAAAGGTTGTTTTTCTCCTATCTTTCGCTGCGATCTTAATTTGATGGTACCTAGAGAACCCATCAGTGAATGAGTAGGCCTCATGTCCTCCAACATTATCCAATACCTCATCAGTAAACGATGTTGGGAAAGGATCATGAGCACATGTATCATTAAGATTTCTTAGATCTACGCAAATCCTTATTTCTCTCTTCTACTTCTTTTCCTGAACTACCATTAGGCTTGTTACACAACATTTTGTCATTTTCCCTGTTCTCCCTGTTCCTTGATCCTGGAGGACCTCTACAGTGAACCCTACATGCTTTCCCTTCATGAAGAAACTCCCATTGTGTCCCTCTTCATGAGCAGAACAATTCCCTTTTGCACCATGTCCCAAAAATATTCTTTTTTTCCCAGTTTACAAGACCAACACTATGACCCTTGTCCTCCTTGCACCAATATGCAGGGATTAACACTGTCCCTAGCACTGACCGGAGCGACTAAGATTTGTTTCAGTCACGTCGATCCTATTTTGGAAAGATTTTAAAATAAAGAGCCAAAGCTTCCAGCTCTAGAAGCTTTGAAATGGAATTCTAGTAAATGGTTGGCCGGATGGAGTTGAGGATGTCAGTTTGGGCTCCTTTCCCCTATAAGGATGGAACTACCTCAAGAGATAATATCTTCTCCCATGAGAAGAGGAACCATCTCGCATCCATTCATGATATATAAACCTCCATTTTTCCCAAGCACAATCTAGTTTTAATGTTGGTGTGGTAGCGCTAATTAAGTTTGGATTAAATAACAAGCTATTCATAGTTGTAGCTCTCTAGTTGTGTGAGGGAGAAGTGTGAATTTGGATTAGTGTGAAGCCTAAAGGGAAGAGCCTTAAAACTATTATTGTTGAGGCCATCATGGAATGTTAACGGAAGTGTGTGGGAACCTGTTTTTGTCGGAGGAGAACGGAAACATCAAGAAAATGGTTGTACTCTCTTCTTGATTCAATATATATGCAACTATCGATTGATTTCCTACATAATGTGTCATCTTACATGTTTATCACTTAATGTTTCTTGACTTGTTAAGTAGGTTGAATTACAATTTGTCTATCATCACGGTTGTTATTCGATGTTGTTTACTTGTTTCGGGGGTTTGAATAAGGAGACAGGAGATAGTTGGAGTGAGCAAGCAAGGTCACCACCAAATGGGATAAGCATACTAAGAGGTAGGCCCTCTTAATTGGTTCTAACATAAGGAAATCTTCCATAGAATGTATTTTTGTGGCTAGACCCATTATCGAGCTAGAGGAATTGTTTGTGTCCACACCATAATTTTACTTCACCACAAGGCTCACCCAATTAGATTCCTCCACTAGTTCGATAAAACTTGTGTCAAGAATCTTCTCCAATTCCAAGCTGACCTTTTCCTTGTATTTGGGGTTAAGGCGATACGGCCTCTACTTAATAGGCTCCATGTTTGGTTTCAAGGTAATCTTCATCACACCCAGGTCATCTATGATGCCTTTTAGGTCTGAAAATTTTGTAGGAAACAAATCCTAATATTTGTAGAGAAATTTAACAACCTTATCCACTGTGGCATCATCCCAATAATCTCCAATACTCGCAGATTTTGGCTCTGCTTCAATACCAATGTTTACTTGCCTAGTCTTCAATGGTGCAGCGATATCCGAGTTCTCTATCTGTGTACCTTTACCTCATGGTGGCCTTCTTTTTCTAGGATATTGATATTCCTTGGATCCTTATCCTCCCCTTCAGTGGTCACATTATAACATTCCAGCGCATAGAGCAGCTGGGTGCTCCAATCTGGTTGAACCAATTCCAAAGGATCCTGTGGAATTCTAAAGATCGATGCCTTAACCTCCTATAGCACCTCATCTATGCTTTTGAATTCATATTCAAAACTAAAGGTCATCAAAAATCCTTCCCTTAATATATCCCACTCCTCAATGTAGTGGCGAAGATCTATTTCTAGGTACCAATTCATAGGGATTATATCTAGAGTGTGACAAAATAAGTGCACCCACTTTGGCTATGGCTATGTTCCATGAATTTAGTCCACTTTTCTAAATGATCACACGAATCATTCCTCTCATCATATTTCTCATTCAACCACACTTTAGGATGACCAAATCGCATCCTCATCATCCTCCTGCAATTGCACCATTCATCAAAGTTGTCCTTGTGCATAACCCACCATCGAGCAAGCATAGTGCGCAATGACAAATCCGGTGCATGAAAGAGATGATCCTCTGGGACTTCTCTTTCAAAAGCATCCAAAAATTTATCTACATTAGTTTAACCATCATAATAAGGTAAATTTCTTACCTCTGATGACACACAGCGTAGTGATTTAGTCATCACATTGTAGCGCAATGTAGATACTTCATGCAACCTATTCTACTAATGCTCCAATTCTTCATCTAAGTCTGAGGTACAGGAACTTTTGCGGTCCCATGTAATCCGTCCATCAGCTCTTGGATTAACCCAATATTGGTCTCGCGTTGTAATTTTGTAGATTTTATCCAAATCATCATCACTTTCCTCATAATCGTGGACCTGTTCAATATAGCATGGTCCTTCTGCAATGTCCAATGGTACTACAACATAGAGTGATTTCCTTTCGAACAAAATTTTCTACTTCTTCAAATTGATTACCCCATTCATATCAATAGCCCAGTCAATTCCAAGGAGCGTGGGATATGGATTGTTGTCATCAGCAATTTTTATCACCTCAAAATCAGCTAGCACACTCACACCTTCTATATCTATGGTAACTTCGTGTAGTCATCCCATAGGGATAATCTTCTACTGGTTCGCCATCCTCAACTGAATCAGAGACCACTACAACACAATTCTCCCCATTCTCTCCCACGTCTGTTTAGGCAAAATGTTCACATCAGACCCTAGATCCATAATAACCTGATCCATCTCATAGTCCCCTAGTTGTGCAGTGAGCCTCATCTCTTACCCTATTTGTGCCTTATGTTTAACAATCTTGCAAACTACACAGTGTCCCTCAAGAGAATTTTCCTTACCAGCACACTTGTTTATCAATTCTTGTAGCCCTTTCATAGCCTTTTTATCACACAAAAGTTTCATACAAGTCTCCAAGAAGGTAGTAAGAACAGAGGGGTCAACCTCTATAGGCACACCAGTTTCTGGGAGCTTGTCTTGTCTTCCTGAGGTAGAGGCCTCAACGAAGGTTTTCTTCACCTGCATAAATGTTTCCTTTGCGCGCTCTAGACCAAAACCATTCTCCTTTTCCAGGGCCTTGCGAACCCACCCACGTTCCTGAGGTTGTTTTCCATTATCACCACCTGTCGTTACTCCACTTCTTAGCATGATATTCATATTTGGGTCTTCCTCGCGGGGCTCAACCTTTATCATCTGCAAGTTCTGGGTAGGATGCTAAGGATGCACCTTCTTCTCCTGCATATTGGCTACCAACATAGGGAATTCTTCTAGTGTGTGGTCAAACTAAGTGCAGTATTGACATGACGAGCATGTCTAACTCATACACTCCCATGCATAGTGCCCTGGTGTTCCACAATTATAGCAAATGACCTATCCCCAACCTCTACTAGATCTTCCTCCTCCCTGGCCTCATCCGCGCCCTTGATATCCTCTATGTGCTAGCCCAACTCCTTGATATGGAGGCCGAGTTTCTTCTTGCATTCGATACATAGGCATCCTCTCCATCATTAGATAATAGCTACTGCAGTGGCACTCATCGTGGCCCACCAATTTGTAGAAATCATAGAACGATTGTTGTGGTGTTTGCACAAATTTTTGCAG
This sequence comes from Pinus taeda, assembly GCA_000404065.3. NCBI lineage: Eukaryota > Viridiplantae > Streptophyta > Pinopsida > Pinales > Pinaceae > Pinus > Pinus taeda. The sequence goes on from APFE031053058.1 coordinate 13,350, forward strand.
CAAATCACAGTTATCTGTTACATGTTTTCCAACCACCTAACAAATAGCGCACCATAGCATGGGCCCCATACTTGGTGCTACTAGAGCATCCTGCCTTAGGGTCATTGCCCCCACCCCCATGATCTAATTTGCAAAGATAGGGAAATGATCCTTATCATGCCCCTGGCTCTTACACTTGAGGCATCAGGCTTCTTCGCACACCTCTGTCCTGGCCTCCTTTTCTTTTTTCAAGCTATGCAATTCCAAACAGAGGTTTTGCAACTGTGAGTGAATTTATTGGACTCCCAAAGACGCGTCTTGAATAGGTGTTTCATGAAATCTCATTGCGCTTTCTAGAGCTTCCGCCTGAGTTCCTATCTTTTGTTGCGATAAAATAATCCTTAGGTGGAGCAGGAGTGAGGCTATAAACCATTTTCAATGTTGACTATATGTGAGATGCATATTAACTTCATGAATCACACACTTCAGTCTTTGATCTAGCTCTGAGGGTGTTTCACCGGCCCTCATTGTGATTTCCTTAAATCCAATTACTGATTGTGAGTCAGACTTAGGCTTACTGAATTCTTTGTTCCAAGTAGTCTGAATATCTGCTAATGACACCAATGGATTATCAGTGCAGTACTTAACGTACCATGTCAATGAACGATCTTGCAGAGTAGTAACCAACTGCACCTTCTTTATATTATCATCCATAATCTGTTGTGTTTTCCACATAGCCTTCACAAAAAACAAAAATTGATCTAGATCCTCACTTCCTAAGCCCTTGAAAACTGGAAACTTCATGGTATTCGACATGTTGAACGGTGGTGGTGGTGGTGATGGAGTGGGCAAAGGTGTAGGTTGTGGAGGTGAAGTTCAAGGTAGTGTGGATGGATGATGTATCCCTGGAAAACTGTGCCTTATCAACTGGATGGTACTTCACGGCGAGGCCTGCACCACTCCTTCATGGTCACTTGAAGGAAGTCCAATCAACAAGCTATATTCAGGACCTACTTTTTCTTGGTTTCTAAAGCTCCATCCACTTCATGTAGATCTAAACATCAAGGCCATGGCATAACATGTTTTTCACACAAGCGAATCTTAATCCAGGTATTCAAAGACCTCAAATACTTACATCGCAGTCCCTTGAAGAAGTGTCTCTATGCTTCGTTGTAACTAACTGAGGTGTCAACCATGAACTTTGTAACAAATCCTCCTATAACCCGATCAAGCCAATGGTCAATAGTGCGTGCAATTTTATCTTCAGAGGCTTCCAACCTCCACACTAGCTCCGAAGTCTACACTCTTAGACCATCAAGTCTCCACCTTCCTTGGTCATTTGCCAATTTAGCTATCCACTCATATAGTTCAATCGGGAAGGTGCAGAAGAAAATTTCGTGTATTTTTGTGTAAAATATTTGTCCAACCACTGTTCTCTTGTCAGACACAGATTCCTATTTTATTGTGCCACGAATTCATGGATATTTCTATCGAACCACTTCTCACTTTCCTTCTTGTCGGATTCCAGTGATGCAACATCACACATCTCTTTATGCATATCCTGGTCCTGACAACAGAACCATTTGTTGGCTTAGTGGTCCTGAGTGAGGTTCAGAGTTAGTTGAGCCAAACAAATCCCTACACTACTAGCCCTTTTGGCATCAATCCTCATAGCGGGGACTGAAGTCTCACCCGAAGAAATATGGGGGGATGTTGGAACCAAGTTTCTGCATCCAGAGATCAGTGTGATGTCTTTCTATGACCTATATCTGCCTTCACACAGATTTCTAAGGCCTTAAGTCTTAGTGCTATAACTCCCCTCAATTAGCCTCTAGACCTCTGCAAAGGTCTACAACCAACTTTTGCTAACCCTGAATAGGAAAACCAACAACTTACGTGCACCATAGATTACCCTTATATTAGCATGTACTCAGATCTACCTGTGTTCAATAACTTTAACAAAAAATGTTATGATATTCGCGTAATCACTTAACATTAATTGCATTCAAATAATAAGAAGGATCAAGTAAATTGACACATCAATACATCATTATTTTATAAATACATCATTTCATCAAATTATATATTGCAATCATACATAACAAAAGTAAAGAGATAAAACATAGGAATTTCTACAACAATATTCTTTATTGATCTTCAGTAAAGGTTTATAGACTCAATACTTCCCTACGCACTTTGTTGGGTTGTGTTATATTCTTTCCATGACTAACCTACATAGTGAACCAGGGAGTTAGAGGGGGGCCGGAGCCCCCCCTTCATTGCGCCGATTGTGTAGCAAGGGGGTCATAGGGGGTGTGAGGGGGGCGGGTAGCCCCCCTCTACGGGGTCCGGGGCAGCGCCCCTGGAAAGTTTTTTTTGGACCCTATATTAGGTTAGACGAACCTACCTATGGTTTTCGGTCCATGGTTTTGGACGCGATGATTTTTCAGTCCATGGTATTGGATGCTTCGACATGTATAAATATGTATTGTAACATTGAATGGAAAATAATGAAAAATCAAGCTGGTAATCCCAGTTTTGGAATCCAGGTGAAAATCTCTGTGCATATGTGTTTTATGTGTTATGCTCTCACATTGTTTATTTTCTTTGCTTTAGAATTTGTATGCAGGTAATTTCTGTGTGGGGTTAAAACCTACATTTGGTATCAGAGCTGTTTTGGCTTCAAGGGGACGCCTTTGTTGCTGAGGGGTTTCACTTGGGCCTGTGGTAGACCCTGTTCAGTGGGAGATCTG
>APFE031053058.1:18786-29755 GCA_000404065.3 Pinus taeda
TGTGAGAAGATCAGGTCGAGAAAGAAGGCAGCCGGAAAGGTATAGCCCATCTGCTTTCTGTTCAAACTTTGCTTTGTCTGTTACTGATGATGATCCCAGAACTGTGAAGGAAGCAGTGGATTCAGAGGATGGAAAACTCTGGGAAGAGGCCATGGTTGATGAAATGGCATCTTTGCACAAAAATGAGGCTTGGGATCTGGTGGAGTTGCCGGCTGGAAGGAAACCCATTGGCAGCAAATGGGTGTTCAAGAAGAAGACAAATGCAGAAGGGAAGGTGGAGAAATACAAGCTCGGTTGGTAGCAAAAAGGTTATTCCTAGGTGCCGGAATTGATTTGGTTGATTATTTTTCTCCTGTTGCCAAGGTAACTTCTATTAGAATTAAATTTTATCTGTTGCTGCTACTTTTGATTTTGAGGTAGAACAGATGGATGTGAAGACAACATTTCTTCACGGGATTTGGAAGAGGAAATCTACATGAAGCAACCTGAAGGCTTTGCGGTGAAGGGTAAGAAAGAACTAGTATGCAAGTTAAAGAAGTCTCTGTATGGGTTAAAACAGTCACCAAGGATGTGGTATCAGAAATTTGATACATTTATACGGGGACTTGGCTTCACCAGAAGCAAAGCAGATCACTGTGTGTATTTTAAATTAATTGGTGACCGTGTTATTTATCTGATCTTGTATGTGGATGATATGTTGCTAGTTGGAAATGACAAAGAAATTATCCGGGATTTGAAGACCCAATTGTCCTCCAAAATTCGACATGAAAGATCTCGGTGCTGCAAACTATATTTTGGGCATGGAAATTGAAAGAGATCGGGAAAAGAGGAAGCTCTGGTTAAACCAGAGGAAGTATGTCGAGACAATATTGAAGAGGTTTAATATGCAGGATAGTAAACCAGTGAAGGTTCCTATTCATGTAGGTGTAAAGTTATCTACTGAATAGTGTCCCAAGACACAAGAAGAGGAAGAGGATATGTCTCGTGTTCCATATGAAAGTGCAGTTGGTAGCCTGATTTATGCAATGGTCTGTACTAGACCAGACATTGCACATGCAGTGGGAATATTGAGCAAGTTTATGTCAAAACCAAGAAAGGAGCATTGGACAGCGGTGAAGCGGGTTTTCAGGTATTTGCGTGGCACTAGTGATTATGGTTTGTGCTACCAAGGAAGACCAGGATTGGACAGTGTTGGATATTCGTGGCTTTGTTGATGTAGACTGGGCTGGAGATCTTGATCAGAGAAGATCTACAAGTGGGTATGTGTTTAACCTATTTGGAGGTGCAATCAATTGGATGAGTAAGAAACAATCTGTAGTGGCACTATCAACTACAGAGGTAGAATACATGGCAACCACTCATGCAAGCAAGGCATCAGTTTGGTTGCAGAGATTGTGTTCAAGTATGGGGTTAGTACAGGGAGCTATAAGGATAGACCGTGACAGCCAAAGTGCAATTTTCTTGGGAGAGAACCCTGCTTATCATTCAAAGACAAAGCACATTGATGTTCAGTATCACTTTGTGAGGGATATGATAGAAGACAAAAAGGTGTTGCTGGTAAAGGTGGACACTTTGAAGAATACTGCAGATGCATTGACAATATCTGTGAGCTCTGGGAAGTTCTATTGGTGTAGAGAAACAATGGGAATTTCAGGGTTGGAAAAATGGCTAAGCTCTCTTGTGGCCCCCTGTGGAAAGAAAACAACAAGTGGGAGATTGTTGGGTTGTGTTATATTCTTTCCACGACTAACCTACGTAGTGAACCGGGGGGTTAGAGGGGGGGCGGAGCCCCCACTTTTTTGCACCGATTGCGCAGTAGGGGGGTAGCAACCTCCCCTGTTCGGGGGGTATGAGGGGGGTAGGTATCCCCCCTCTGCGGGGTCCGGGGCAGCGCCCTGGAATTTTTTTTTTGGACCCTATATTAGGTTGGGCGAACCTACCTATGGTTTTCAGTCCATGGTTTTGGATACGATGGTTTTTCGGTCCATGGTATTGGATGCTTCGGCATGTATAAATATGTATTGTAACATTGAAAGGAAAATAATGAAAAATCAAGCTGGTAATCCAGGTTTTGGGATCCAGGGGAAATCTCTGTGCATATGTGTTTTATGTGTTATGCTCTCACATTGTTTATTTTCTTTGTTTTAGAATTCGTATGCAGGTAATTTCTGTGAGGGGTTAAAACCTACACACTTAGCTACAAGGGTCTACGCACTCAGCTGTAGACACTACTTTAGGCCTCTTGGCACTCAGCTACAAAGCCTTTCCTCTTACTTTCCTTCACTAACCCTCTAGACTCCTTCTATCGTACCCATAGACAAAAGACATATATCTCCATCTATCTGCCTTAGACTCTCTAAGAAACACCTATTTATACAATCCCATGGTCTGCAGACCGTGGGTATATATTCAAAAACCAACCCAAGTTTACATGAATGAGGGTAAAAACCCATTTTGACATTTAACTAACTCTGCACTCTGCGTCCACAATTTATGGAGACTTTACATATTTTTACATCAAAACTTGGGCTTTTGCCCCAAAACTAACCCAGGGGACCCCATCCCAACACCCCGTACTCCTTGGAATTGATTGGGCCATTGATATGAATGGGGTCATCAACTTGAAGAAGCGAACAATGTCGTTTGAAAGGAAATTTCTCCACATTGTAGTATCGTTGGACCCTGTAGAAGGACCGCCCTATACTGAACCGGTCTATGACTATGAAGAAAGTGATGATGATTTGGATCAAATCTACAAAACAATAGTGCGAGACCAAGATTTGATTAATCCAACAACTGATGGGTGGATTGCATGGGACCACGAAATCTCTTGTACCTCAGATTTAGATGAAGAGTTGGAGCACTGGCAGAGTAGGTTGCATGAAGTATGTAAACTGCACTGCAACATGATGACTAAATCGTTGTGTTGTGTGTTGTCAGAAGTAATAAATTTACCCTATTATGATGGTTTAATGCATGTGGATACTTTTTTGGATGCCTTTGAATAAGAACTGAGGATCATCACTTTCAAGCACTGGATTTGGCGCTACGCGCTATCCCCACACAGTGGTGGGGTACGCACAAGGACAACTTTGATGAATGGCGTTATTACAAGAGGATGATGAGGTTGTGATTTGGTCATCCTAAAGTGTGATTAACAAAGAAATATTATGGGAGAAATGATCCACACAATCATTTAGAAAAATGGGCTAAAGTCTACGGAACAGAGCCGCAGCCAGGATGGGTACACTTATTCTATCATACTTTGGATATAATCCCTATGAATTGGTACCTAGAAATGGACCTCCACCATGGTCCCATGGGGTGGGACATATTAAGGGAAGGATTTTTTATGACCTTCAGTTTCAAGGATGGGTTCAAAAGCATTAATGAAGCTCTACAAGAGGTTAAGGAAATGATCTTTAGAATACCATAAGACCCTTTGGAGTTGGTATAACACGATTGGAGTACCCAGTCGCGCCATGCCTTGGAATGTTATAATGTGACCGTTGAAGGGGAGGATGAAGATCCAAGAAATATCAATATTCCAGAAGAAGAAGGCCATCTAAAGTTAAAGGTCTGCAGATAGAAATCCTAGACATCACTGCGTCGTTGAAGACTAGGAAAGTAAACATTGGTACTAAAAGAAAGCCAAAATTTGCGAAGATCGGGGACTACTAGGATGATGCCACAATGGATAAAGTTTTTCATTTACTCTGTGAGTACCAGGATATTTTTCCTACCAAGTTCTCGGACCTAAAAGGGATCATAGGTGACTTGGGTGTGATGAAAATTACTCTGAAACTGGATGTAAATCCTATTAAGAAGAGGTCATATCGCCTTAATCCCAAGTACAAGGAAAGGTCCATTTGGAGCTGGATAGATGCTTGAGGCAAGCATTATCAAACCTGTGGAGGAATCTGACTGGGTGAGCCCGATGGTGGTTCAAGAAAAGAAACAGAAGGAAGAAATAAGGATTTTCATAGATCTTAGGAAACTTAATGATGCATGCGTCCATGATCCTTTTCCAACATTGTTTATTGATGAGGTATTGGATAACGTTGGAGGGAAGGATTCCTACTCATCCACTGATGTATTTTCGGGGTACCATTAGATCGAGATCGCGCCAAGGATAGAAGAAAGGCAACCTTCGCGACTGAATGGGGTTGTTTCTAGTATATGACGATGCCATTTGGACTCAAGAATGCATCGACAATATTCTCTCACATAGTCATCGCGGTGTTCTACGAGTTTATTCACAAATTCTTGGAAGTATATTTTTATGACTGGATAGTGTTTGGGTTAGTAAAGCGCCATGTAGCAAGTCTATGCCTAATGCTAGATACGTGCCACTGATACTAGATCGCTTTGAACCTAAAGAAGTGTCTATTCTATGTCCCATTTGGGATTTTGCTGGGCCATGTGGTATGCAAGAAATAACTAATGGTGGACCCTACCAAGATTGTGGTGATAGTAATTTTGGAGGCCCCAAGGACTGTCAAATAGTTGCGGGCAATGTTGGGTCATACTAGATATTATCGAAAGTTCACCAAGGCTTATGCTTAGATTATCGCGCCTATGGAGAAGTTATTGAAGAAGGATGCTGCATTCTCTTCGAATGAAGAATGTCAATGCACTCTAGATGTATTGAAAGAAAAAATGGTCATCGCACCAATCTTGATCTTCCCGAATTGGAAGAAGGAATTACATGTGCACGTTGATGCCTCATGTATTGCCTTGGGAGCAGTATTGACACAGGTCAGTGAAGGAGAGTTGGACCACCCTATAGCATTTGCGAGTAGGAAATTATCCAAAGCCAAGAAGAATTACTCAACGACAGAGCACAAAGGATTGGCTATGGTGTACGTGCTTCAAAATTTTAGGCATTATTTGTTGGGTGGACATTTCAAAATGTACACAGACCATTCCACCTTGAAATGTCAATAAGTTTGTGTTAGGGGCGAAGATTTGCCGATGGCTGGTGCTATTTCAAGAATATGAATTCGAGGTCATTATGAAGCCAAAAGGTTAAATGCAGGACCTAACCGTTTTTCGCAAATTGAGACAGGAGAAGAACCCACTAATTTTGAGGAAGGGTTGCCTGATGCGCAACTCTTTGCAATGCATGTAGTAGATAATCATTTTGCAGATATTATCCACTTTTTGACTATCAGAACGGCTCTAGAAGGATATACCAATCAGCAAAAGAAGGAACTAGTGGTGCACATGGAAAATTTTTCGGTGATCGTTGGGCATTTGTATAAGATGGGTTCCAATGAGATATTGCAAAGGTATGTGCCTGATTTTGAGCAAAATAGAATCCTCATGGAAGCTCATGGAGGAGTTGTGGGAGGACACTATGCAGTAAAGGAAACAACACAAAAGATCCTGTGCGTAGGTTTATGGTGGCCTACATTACATAAGGATACCAAAGCATATTGTAGGTCATGTGATGCATGTCAAAGAATGGGAAGACTATCACAGAGGGATGATATTCCATTAAAGCCTCAAGTATCATTGCAACCATTTGAAAAATGGGCAATTGATTTCATTGGGCCAATTGAGCCTCCAGGAAAGAAGAGAGGTGTGCATTATATCATCACCGCAATAAAGTATCTGACAAGATGGGTGAAGGAACGGCCTATGAAGGACCGTACATGGGCCACAGTAGCCAAATTCTTGTTTGAGTATGTGTTAACCAGGTTTGGCTCCCCAAGAGTGCTGATGAGCATTTGAGGCATGCATTTTTTAAATGAAATGATCAGCTCACTGACTAAAGAGTTCCTGGTTTACTATCATAAAAGCACATCGTACCATTCTCAAGCTCACGAAACAATTGAGGTCTTCAATAAAATATTGGAGAACACACTAACAAAGATTTACAACACGCAGCGGAATGACTGGGACATGTGCGTACCTGTAGTGCTATGGGCGTACAGGACTACTTGCAAGAAGCTGATAGGACAGACACCTTTTCGATTGATCTATGGCATAGAGGTTATAATGCCTATGGAATATCGTGCCTAGTCTATGCATAGCAACTTTCATAGGGATAGCGAATCATGAATCCTTGGAAGAGTGGCTCGCGCAACTAATGGAGCTTGAAGAAGACAAAATCTTGGTTAGATTCCATCACCAAGTACAAAAGGAATGAGAGAAGGCTTGGCACGATCGGCACATCAAGCTGCACACATTCAAGATAAATGATTTGGTTTTATTATATGATAGTAAGTTCTTTAAGTTTATAGGAAAGTTTCAGATGCACTAGCTGGGGCCATATGTCATCAAAGAGATCACAAATGGGGGCACGGTTTAGCTCGCAAAGCTAAACAGAGAACCTTTTCTGGGAATGGTAAATGGAATTCGATTGAAGCCATACCCAGGAGATGCATCTTAATGAATATATGACGACAGGACAATCTTAGTGCTCCAGGCAACTACAAGGGAGTGCAGGACAATAAACTACACTGCCCATTTTGGGAGACTACGCGGCAGGGGAGTTGCACACAAAAGGGTGACATCACAGTATTAGAAATTGCACGAAGGTAGTTGTGCTATGAAGGGTGATACAACAAGATTGCATACGACTCAAAAAATGATAAAGCTAGTCGTGGAAGGACCATCTATGGAGAATCTCGTCAAGAAAGTCAACTAGTCAGCTACACAGAGTGCTTTTGAGGTTGCAGTTGTGCAGGTAGAGATGAGGGATCTTTGCAGCAAGATCATCACGCCAACTAAGTGACTTGAGGGTGAGTTACGACCTTTGTGCTGGGGGCCTATTGGGATGGGCCCCCATGGTCATTTGTGGGGTTAAAAACCCATTTTTTAATGTAAATTTTGATAAAAATATGTAAAGTATCCGCAAATTGTGGATGTGGAGTGCGTAGGAAGTTAGGAGTAAAAAAGGGTTTTTACCCTCGTTTATGTAAATTTGAGTCAGTTTATAGATCTACCTATGGTCCTCGGACCATGGGATTGTATAAATAGTTTTGTCTTAGAGATTCTAAGGAAATCGATGTCGAAGTCTATGAGTAGGATGGAGTCTTAAAGAGTTAGCACAAAGAAGTAAGTCTTAGAGAGTTAACACAGAGAAGTAAGTCTTAGAGGAGGGATAGGCTCTGTAACTGAGTGCACAGAGGCCTAGGGTAGTGTCCGCAACTGAGTATGTGGACCCCTGCAGCTGAGTGCACAGGGAAGTTTTGAGTTTGTAACCTTATACTGAAGATCAATAAAGAAGACAGTTGGAAAAATTCATGTGTTTATCTGTTTACTGTTGTTAATTATGTTGTGCTATATGTTGTGATTGAAATAATGTCTTTAAGAATTAATAGTGTATTTATGCGTGAATCTATTGGTTAAATATCCTTAGCTGAATGCAATACATGATAAGTATTTACGTGAAGATTATAGTACTTGGTTACGTTTATTAAGCACTTAAGAAAATCTGTGTGGATTCTGATCTAAGGCTATTTTATGATGTGTGCAAATAGATAACTGATATGTTAAGGGTCTGGAGAAGTCGACCATAGACCTTCGCGGAGGTCTAAGGGTCATTGAAGGGAGTTACAGTACCAAGCCCTAAGGGCTTATAGATCTGCGTAGAGGTAGATCTAGGGCATAAAATGAAATCATACTGATCTCTAGATGTAGAAACTTGGTTCCAACATCCCCCCATACTGTTTTGGGTGAGACTTCAGTTTGCGCTATGTAGTTTGATGCCGAAAGGGCCAATAGTGTAGGGTTTAGTTTGGCACAACTAAATTTGAACCTAGGTCAAGGCCCACTAAGCCAACAACACCAAAAATTATTTTGAATTCAACAATCTCAGACACCTTCTCATTTTTTCACTTGAGAAAAACTGCAACAGGATCCAGATCTTTGGGGACTCAAAACTAGTTATCAATTGGATCAACTTTGCATCTCATTGTCACATGCACACTCTCAGGGGTTTACTGGATGAAGTGATCACACTAAAATCACATTTTTATTTTATTGTATGCTTGCATATATATAGGGAAAGGAATTCAATATCTGTCATTCTTTGTAAGGAGGTCGCTCAGCAACACAAGGGGAAGTGGATAATACAATAACACTAAAATCAGGAGATATATCAGTACTTCCATCAGCTTTTCATCAAACAAGATGGGGATGATTCCGAATGGTTTGCCATGATCATTCGACGGCTTTTTGCATTTTTTTTTTTTACTTTTGAACTATATAATCGGATTATGATGTTATAATCATGTATACATTTATGTCTTTTTATGTATATATTTATGGACGTAATGGAACATGGTACTGAATAAAATGGCTTTGTCCATTTCTGATATTTTTCATATCCTTTATGCAGGTGATAAAAACATGTAATTTTCTTTTTATAATGGAAATTACGAATTTTTTTCTTGGGAAAAAAAAAAAAAAAATATATATATATATAATATATATATATAACTATATATATATATAATTAACTAATCATTGATTAATTAACATAGATGGGTTAACAATAATATAATTCTAATTGCGGCAGAATTAAACAAGTGGCGCTATACTTTCGGATTTAATTTTTTATTTTTCTCATATATATATAATATATATATATATATAAATATAATATATATAATATATATTATCCCATTTTATTATCTTTTCTTTTTTCTTTTTTTTGTATTTTTCTTTTCTTTTTGTATTTTATTTTCTATATTTTTTGTTTTCTCTATTTTTCAACATAAAGGAAATGGAAACATAACATGGTGAAGATAAGTTACAACACCATCCATAGGAAAGGGGTTGGATTTTGGAGAGTGATTATACCATTGTGTTGTTGATGTAAGAGATATATTTCCATGCATTAGGGTGATTAGAAGTGCACTTTGTGACAAGGAAAGACCAAGTCAACTTAGAGAAGCTATTTTACAGGATAAACACCTATTTTTGTTTGTAACTCACTCAATTTCTATTAATTCAAATATTTCTTTGTTTTTTATATATGATGTTATGGTTTCATATATTTCAATACCATATTGATCTATTGAATAAAGTTATTAGATGATGCTATATAGGTTACATGGATCATTGGCTTGTGTTATCTGACTGTGCAGGTTCTAATAATAGCGATCGGAGCTAGGATTGGAGCATTCAATCCAAGGAAGGATCGAAGCATATGACTGATTCTAGATAGGCTTCATCCCATTATCTATTTACTTTAAGGAAACGTTAGTCCCTTTTTTTTGTTGTTCTAGGTCAGTTCACTAGGGCTAGGGAAGATACTTTTGTCTGCAATCGTAGATTCCGCATAACACACTTCATTAAGAAAATTTTGATCTTCGCACCTCCTCTCTCCAAGTATATCCCTCTTTGACATCAATGGAAAAGATTTATGTATGCAACTTTTGATATCAATAAATTGTCAATACAAACTACACTCCCCATAAGGGCTAGGAATGTTTGATGTCAATAGAGTATGCAAGGTTTCTCATTTGAAATCCCCATAAAGTAATGTTTCTCTTTATTTTCAACTCTCCCCATAAACATCATCAAGAAACAACTAATGATATTGATACTCTAACACCAACAAACAATATGCTACCAATTACAAAGTATGAACACCAATTATTAATGTGGATGTTAATTCTCTGAATCAGATAGCCACTGTCCGACCACCCATGTTGGCGTGACTCTGGGCAGCGGGGCTGCGTGGCCAGCTCCGTCACCCAGGGTTGCGCCCTCATGGGCAGTTAGGCTGTGGCCAATAAAATTGTTTTTTTTTTTAAATAAAAATCAATTTTTAATATGTTATTGTATTTTAAAAATGATATATATTTAAATTTTTTTAACATGTTTAGACTTTTTTTTTTTTTTTTTTTTTTTTTTTTTTTTTTTATATTTTAAACCGGTTATTTTTAAAAATTCAAAAATATATTTAGCTCCTTTTAAATTTCTTAATTGTTTTTTAAGATTTTTTTTTTTTTTTTATTTTAATTTTAAATCATCATTATTGAATCAAATCCCATATTCAAATTTTAATTTTTTAATAATAAAAAATGTTTTTTTTAATCAAAAATATATTGTTTTTTATTTTTTTTTGTAAGTGTAGGTAGTGCCTTCCTTTTCTATTGATAATAACCAAAGAGACCAGATACATCGTGTTGGTGGCCTCACCCTGCCCCGAAGGGAAACCAAGTCTGTTGGCCACCTTAGTTTGCTATATGCATTCCAAAAACAAAATTTAACAAGTCTTTCCATCCTAGCGATATGCACTATACAACTAAAACTACTTAATAAGCTACTAGCATGCATAAAACGGTAAAATCAAGAAAGTTCACTGAAGCACATAAGAGACACTAAAGGATCATTCCTTTTTGTCACCAGTATTCTGGTCCATATTAATGGGGATATTCATTAGTTTAGCCTGGCTTGGAGTCGTATGAGCCATCCGAGACAACTGTTGATTCATCTCCTCCAGCTTGTTATTCCGCCTTATCATGATAACCCAAATATTTTTCATTTCTTTTTGCAGGTCTGGCATGCCATTTGCAATTTCGGCCATTTCCTTCGCCACCTTCTCCAGAGCCTTTGCAAGAAGGCGTTTTAACACCCAGTAGAGGTGAAGAGTTTGCCTATATAGCTTCAACCTTCCTCGAGTATTCCCTGGATCTCTGATCACTTCTGCCCACTCTTCTATCTCAGAATCAGACTGTTCCTCCATCACACTGGCTTCCATTTCTTGAATGATCTGGCGAATATCTTCGTTTGTGCCTTCCCTGTAAGCTCTGGCAGCATCCTGGACTGCTGTCAAAGTATATCTTCTCCCTCTGCATTGGCTACTTGGAGCATTTGTTGGCTGGTCCTCTTGATTCACCTGTCTCAGACGTCCTCTGCTTCCACGACCTGGGCACACCATCCTGCTTTTTACCTTATCCTGTTGACAATTTTCATTCACTTGTTTTTTATTAATTTTAAATGTTTT
>APFE031053058.1:29904-65003 GCA_000404065.3 Pinus taeda
AATTTTAGTCTTTTTTGGAGTTATGATAAAATATTTTACACCATTACTTCAAACCTAGAAAAAAATAAAAAAATAAAAAAATGTTATTCCAGCATCAACACTTTTTGTTTTGAGGGTGTTTTTTTGCACAATTTTTGCACATAAAAATTCAATTTTACTGGCATTTTTTAAAAATGTTGAAAATTGACCCTAAAAAAAAAGTCATCATTCCAATACAACACTTTTATTTTCAGGCTATTTTTTGCTCAATTTTTGCACAAAAAAATTGTTTTCACTGCCATTTTTAAAACATGTTCAAAATTGACCCTAAAAAAAAACATTGTTCCAGTATACACACTTTTCATTTTTAGCACTGTTTTTCATGCCTTTTCAAGTTTTTTGGCCAGGGTTTCCGTTTTGAGTTTATAGTTCCCATTTCAAAGTTTACATTGTTCTCTCTCAAAGGGCAGTCGAATAACCTAGATTGATTATGTAGAATGTAAGGAATAGACCAAGGGTAATTTGGTGACTATTTGAAGTAGTAAAGGTCGAAAAAAGTTTGAACTTGGGTCTTTATGTTGGTCATAGTTTGGTTATCAATTGATCTTTGTATATTTTGAAGTCTCTTCACAAATGGAATTGTGAACAGAGTGTTTTCAAGGGCTAATATGTAATGATTTTGAAGGAAAAATCCATTGTGATTAGTTGGCGTTTTGAAGGCTAATATGTAGTGTTTAATGGAAAAAATACATTGTGAGCATTTGTGTGTGATAGAGGTTTAATGGGTAATATATATAATATATATATGGAGGTAAAGGATAGCTAGGTACACCAATAATAAGAGGACAAAAAGGGCTGGTAGTGATGGGAATTTGCGGCAAGTAGGTTATTTATCTTTGATCTTGATGTGATGGGCATATCAAGGATCAAATGGATTTGACCCCAATCCCTAATATTTTTTTATAATATGTATACTAGTTGTACTAGTGATCTAAAGGGCCATGATCCCTATTACAAGATCCTCATGATCCTTTTATTAATGGAAAAGTAAAAAATCAAGCTTTGGGTTCAAATATCTGTGTACTTTATTTATTTCATTGTTGAATATTTTTGTTATGCAAAGTGCTTCTAAGTTGGGGGTTCCTAGTGTGTTTGTGTGCTTAATAAGCCATAGACCAGATTTAGGGCACAAGGAAAAATCAACATGGTTTCAAAGCTACTTTGAAGGTATGTGGGTTAGAGTGTGCACAAGGAAGCAGAGTGAGCCAGAGGAGGTTTTGTAGGCTTAGAGGGAATCTAGCTTCAAAGGGGTACTACAAAGGATTTGTCAGGTACCCTATGGAATTTTGAATCTTCATGTTCTAAAGAGAGAGAGAAAAAATTACATATCTTCCAAGGGCAGTCATAGACCATGTGAGAACATTCATGGTGGTGCAAGGAAAATTTATGTTGCATGCAAGGAAAGTGATGCACCATGTAAGACAAATCTTGATCAAGTACAAAGAAGATGTGCCACATGCAGGACAGGTTTGGCTATGCAAGGAAAGTCATGGATCATGTGAGGATGGTCATGGGTATACAAGGAAATTCATGGAGTTGGACGTGAGAAGGAAATACCTTCCTCACTAAGAGGGATTGTTTGATTTTTGGTATCTCATAAGGTATTTTCAAGAGGGAAAACCCATCAAAAGGAATTGGTTTGGCAAGTTACACAATGATGGGGCTTGGTACCCAAAATAGTGGGCTTAGGGCCTAAAAGAACTAATTATTTATTCTAATGGGTTGAGAGGTGGAAACCCTAAGTTATCGTGGTTTCCTAAATGACCCGAGGGAAATAATAAATAGATGGTACAAATGAGAGGCGAAGTGTGCAAGAGAGATGTGACTTCTATTATGTTAAGGGTGCACTAGGAGAGGGCCAAGTTTTGTTCATAAAGGAGGTCAAGTATTTCTATTGAAGCATGACCATGAGGGAAGGCGTTTTGTGTTGAGGTTGAAGGGATCTAGTTTCAACCATGTGATAGTCCTATATGTGGTTGAAAAAAGAAGTAGGTCGTAACAAAGATTAGGTGTTGGTCACAGCCTAAAGGGTCCATTCTATAGCATGAAAGTGCCTACCTCGGACATAAAATACTTGATCCAAGGTAGCTTAAGGAATGGTCGAGACCTACAAGACTTAAATCTATAACAAAATTTAGATCAAGGGGTTGAGGGCAAGAGGAAGAATTTTTGGGTTAGGCCGACGCATAATAATCTACAAGCAGGAGGTCGAGAATAGGAGGGATTTTGAGAAGGTTAAACATGCCTAGTTAGGGTTGGAACTAATGGTTTGAGGGAGATATCTGAGTGACCGTGGGTTGTTCAAGGCCTAGTATGGCCATATGCTACAAGGAAAAATAAGTTGAGACTCAGATAAGGAGTGCCAAGAGTCATCTAAGGTAGGTTGAAGTGCACATCTAATGCAAAATCATGTAGCATAGGTTTGTATTGAGATCTTAAGACCTAGTTAAGGCATATATTAGGAATAGCAATGGTTGAAAGACAAATCTGGGAGGCCATGGATCTGATATGGATAAAGGAGGGTTTGTGGCTCTTTTAAAGGTTGGTTGTATAGCCCACATTGGTTGTGTAGAATGAAAGTTACAGAACAAGGGTAATTTGGTGACTAGCTTAAGGAACAAAGGTTAAGAAAATGTTCAATTGAGGTGTGTATTTTGGCCATATTTTTCTCAGCAAGTGATCTCTATTTATTCTGAAGTATTTTCACAAATCAAAGTTTGAACAAAGTCTTTTTGAGGGCTAATATGTAGTGAGTTTGAAGAAAATAACAATGTGAGTACTTGGTGTTTTGAAGGTTGATATGCGGTGTGTTTAATGGACAAAATCCACTATGAGAAGCTATGCGTGACAAAGGTTTAATGGAAAAAATATTTGTATGTTTTGATGAAGGAAAGGAAAACCAGTACGCCAAGAACAAAAGTAAAAAAAAGGTTGGTAGTGATGGACATCTACAACAAGTAATCCATGTATCTTTGTTCTTGATGTGATCGATAGAGATTGAGGGTCAAATGGATTTGACCTCAAGCCCTAATATTTTGTATACTATGTAAACTAGTTGTACTAGTGATATTAAGGGCCATTATCCTTGGTATGGGAGCCCCATGATACTTTTAGCAATGAATAAATAAAAAAATCAATATTTGGGCTAATATATATGTCTACTTTATTGATTTCACTATTGAAGATTTATGTTGTGAAAAGTGCTTATAAGTTGGGGGTTATTAGTGTGTTTTTGTGCTTGGTAAGCCATATACAAAATCTAGGGACCAAGGAAAATTCAACATAGTAGTGCCTCCTACTTCTAAATTTACCATATCTTTGTTATTTTGAGTAGGTTTAGTGGGTTCTCTATTGTCCTCAATAGGCTCTATTCGAACTTGGCCTAAAATAAATGTTGGCATCAGTATACCATCTTGTATATAACCTGCTTGACTAAGAATATCACCAAAAGATGAACATAGTCTCCTAGTTTTCGATTTTGAAGAGGAAGATGATTTACAAAATTTGAGCATCTTAAGCAAGGGTTCCTAGTCTTATGAGCTTCTCTTCTTCTTGGAGTTTTCTCCTTAAAATATTGCCTTTCTCTTTAAGCTTATAAGTTTCCTTTTTCAGATAAACATTTTTCTTATACAAGGAGTCAATTTAATGCTTAAATGGCATGGAACTATCAATATTCATTATGAGCTTCTTTTTTCACATTCGGCTTCTCGAGTTCCTCAATAGGTTCTTTTGAATAAAAAGTAGTGGTTGGATATTTGGCCAATTGAGTTATTGTTGTTGTTGAGGAGGACCTAACCATTCTTCTTAAAATATCATTCATGAATTATTTAAATGACCTCTTTTTTCCTTTTGCTTGTTGTGATTGTTCTTCCAAAATAGGAAAAGCTACAATTTTCTTAGTGGTTTTATTAGCATGGGAGTCTTCCATTTCTGTACCACCCCATTTATTTTCTTCTTCCTCTTCAGGTTCATCATCTTCACCCATGGACTCTTCTTCTAATTCAATTTCTCTTGCAGTCCCCTTTCCTTCCTCATCTCCATAATCCTATTTTTCATCTTCTTTTGTTGAACCCTTAAGAAAGGTTGTGAATTCAAGCCATGCCCCACCTTCTTGTACCAGTGCATGGATGACAAAGAGATTAGTTAGCCTATGGTTCATGACATTTTTCTAAGAATGCTTAGAATGGTAGACAACATTATCCATAAGATTCAGGGATTCTTGTAGAAAGTAGGGGATGTTGAGTAACTACTTGTGGCAGAGATGAGATAACAACATGAAATCATAATTGAAAGCAACGGCAAACATTCCTTTACACATAATATGCTTTTGCACAAAATAAGTGACATTCTACAAAGGAGGAGGAATTTGATTTCTTTCTACCCCCTTAACTTTGTTTTTTCACTTGCTCTAGACCTCTCAAGAAGTTTTCTTTAGCTATTGGAATTTATACTTTAATGTTGAACCAAGTCATCCCCGACTATTGTAACCCTATAAATCTTGAAATGACTTAATATTTGACATCAATATGCACTTCATGCAAGATTGAGACCATTTCCTCTAAGTTCTTTTCAAATTTGAAGGAAATAACACTCTCAAATCCTTGTAATGTTTTAAAGTAGACCACCATCCTATATCCTGAAAATTTTAATAAACCTTGGGTTGGCTATGTAATGGGTTAAGAAATTTAGGCTCATGGTGGAAATTTCCTCCTCCATCGCTGAGTAGATGAATGCTTACTATGGTTGTTGTTGTTGTTGATATAGTGGAACAGTTCATGGGAATGCACTCATAACTAGGGAGGAAATTGAGTTAAAATTTCATAAAGTTGACAGTTTCAAGATTTTATGCCATAAATGGTAATGATGGCAAGGTGTTGGAAAATCTTGAAAGAATTTTGACATGATAGAAAACAAGTGTGGAATATTAATATAGTGATAAAATGTAGTTAATGTATTATATGGTAAAATAATGTGGCATATAATGAAAGTATGTGTCCCTTCCTCCCCCCCCCCCAAATTAAGGCGAAGGTCATATGTGGTCGATGTGGTAGGGTGGCAATTATTGGTGCTAATTGTCAGGATAATTTAGAGACCTAAATTAAGATACAACATTGATATCAATCTATTGTTCATAAACTTGGAAGCACACTATAATAAGTGATGAGTTATATTAGACTAGTTGTCACTTCTAGGTTAATTCAAAACTAAGGACTAAATTAAGGAAGCATGAAAAAAAACTTTAATCTATTCACACGGGCTTGGAATTTAAAACGCACCAAATTGACCTATGAACACTTCAAACTAGGAATATACTAATATTTCTCACACAAGTCAGATTTCTCTATGCAATCACGTTTGATATATTAAGCTTTCACTCAAATGCTTGAAAATAAAAATGGTCAGAGTAGTTTTTAATCCAAAGGATTGATTAATGCACTAGGGCATTTCTTGCCATTAAAAGAAAGTGAACACTTGGGTGGTATTTTATTCAATCAAGTATATTTTGACCCATTACTAGTTAAGAAGTTGTCAATGCACTACGACCTACCCCATTTGTGAGAGTGAAAATGGGAAATCGCTCATAGTCTTCTACTTGTGCTTTAAGCTAATATGTCCCCAAACCAATAACTTAATCTAAGGAAAGAAATAGATGAAAAATGTTATGAATATAATTCATATAAAAAATAATAAATATAAATATAAATATAATAATAATAATATTATTACTAATTAATTAAACTAATAGTTAGTTAGTTAGTAATGAAGAGGTATGTCTTAGAGACATGACCAGGCACCTATCTAGTTGTATAAGTGGGCCCTCATTGTAATCATTTCACATGTATTTTATACATTCAACAATTCTTATATACAATTACTACTAGTCCTATGACGGATACTTACATATTTGAGTTCTTCTAAATTATTATGTTGTGTATACAAACTTTGTTCATTACATTTGTATCAGAGCCACGTTCTTTGATACCAAACATTGGCCATTGAAGTTTTCGTCAACCTTGTTGTTGTGAAATTAAAGTGTTTTGCTATATAGAATTTGGAGCTTCTCCAAGTTGCACATCGTTATTCAAGCCTTTAGCCATTAAAAAAAAATATTGCAGATTAAAAAAAATTAAAAGAGGAAAAAATATATATATCATTAAAAAAAAAAGCTCTATATATAACTAAAAAAAATTAATAAAAAAATAAAAAAAGTCTACGGGGTCTTGGATAGATGGTGATTAGGTGCTTTGTTAAGGCATTCCTTAATGTCAACTCAGATAGATGGTGATTAGGTGCTCTGTTAAGGCATTCCTTAATGTCAACTCAGAAATTCAATTCTCTTCCCTGATTGGGGTGAAATATTGAACATGATAAAAATATAATCTTGACAAGCTAAAAAAATAATTAAAAATTTAAAAAAATAAATAAATAAATAATTATATATATAATATATATATATATACTATAAATTAAAAATTAAAATAAATAAATAAATAAAATAAAATACATACCTACCCCATGCCTAATAGCCACATGGCCTTTATCATTAGCCCGCGCGAGCCACCATCAGACGTCCTGAGCCACTTCAACCGCCTCGACAGAGAACTCTGCAGCCCAGCAATACACAAGCAGTCATAACTGTCGCCAACATTGTTGCTAGCAATCCACAAGAATCCAACAGTCTTCCCACCACTCCTGCATCTAGAAGAAACCAACGCCACAGACCTTCGCACTTAATGTTCAGCTACCATCACTTCTCTACTATCACTACCATGCAAAGCCACCACTACAAACCCTGTATTACCAGTGGTTTAATTCTCTCTATCTATATTTTTTATTTTTCAGAGTATCTTCACATATAATGTAAACCTTTTTGTGCTCAGTCGGATCGATATATATATATATATGTTATATTCAAACGAATATTAAATTCTTTTCGTTCCAACACAACTATCTGTCGTACAAAACGGTGTGTAACATTAGGGGAGTTGTTTTATATCTGTCGATTCAAATCTAATGAAAAAGTGGCTATTATAAAAATAAAATAAGAACGTTGAAGTAAAATTCAAAATATTTATATCATTGGAAAAAAAATTGGGGTAATTATTAATTATAGAATGCATCATATAAAACAAATTACAACAGCAGATTATAAAATTAAAAAGGATTTTTATTTTAAAAAAAAATGAGTCTCTTTTAATAAAAAAAGGGTGTAATAAATAAGAACCATATTATAAATAACAAAAACAAGGTTTACTGAAATTTCAATAAGGAAGGTTACAAGCTACAAGGCTATTATAATTTAAAAAAAAAGAGGCGAAGATATTGTATATTTAGAAAAATGGGTATTTGTGAAAGCGTAAAGGAGAAATATTTAGAAGAAGAGTCAAGTGAAAGTATTTACATTTCAAAATAAAATAAAATTTACATATATAATACATGGTGTCAACAAAGCTCTCACAGCTGGGGTCCTCCCACTTCAGGAATCTTTACAAGCAACCCCAGGCCTCTTCCATTGCAGAGATCATCAATATAGCGGGTCATTTTCCCAGATTCGTGAATGAGGAAGAGGCGGAAAATCTCTTTGACCCTGTCTCTCCCGAAGAGCTTGAGAGTACCATGAAATGGTTCAAGAAGGACCGGAGCCCGGGGCTGGATGGGTGGTCCATTGAATTCTACATTGCTTTCTATGAGCTTATCAGCAATGATTTATTGAGGGTGATTGAGGAATGCCGGGAGACTGGATCTATGTACAATGCCATTAAATCTACCTTCATCGCTTTGATCCCCAAATCTGATTCTCCGTCCTCCTTTGATGACTACCGTCCCATCTCCCTCTGTAATGTGCTATACAAGATTATATCTAAAATCATTGCAAATCGTATCGCCCTATTCTATCTCGTCATATAGCTCCTCATCAATTTGCCTTCCTGGAACATCGACAGATCCATGAAGCTGTTGGTGCAGCTCAGGAAGCTCTTCATTCTATTTGGACCAAGCACCTGAAGGCTATCATCCTCAAGATTTACTCAGCCAAAGCTTTTGATCGAGTCAGTTGGCTCTATCTCAAAATGATCCTTATTCATCTTGGTTTCCCCCAAAATTTCATTTCTTGGATTATGGCCTGTATCACCACCCCGACCTTCAGTG
The DNA here is from genome assembly GCA_000404065.3 of Pinus taeda. NCBI lineage: Eukaryota > Viridiplantae > Streptophyta > Pinopsida > Pinales > Pinaceae > Pinus > Pinus taeda. The sequence goes on from APFE031053058.1 coordinate 38,092, forward strand.
TCCTGATAAATGGCTCTGCATCCCAGTTTTTTCACTCAGAACGCGGACTGAGACAGGGATGCCCTCTATCTCCCCTCCTTTTCTTGATTGTCATGGATGCCTTGAGTCAGCTTATCGACTCAGCAAAAAGAAATGGGGAATTTAGTGGCCTCAGGATTACTGATGAATGCTTCCTTACCCATCTTCTCTTTGTGGATGATGTTATGATCTTCCTGGATGGAAGCATCAGAGATTCTCGGTCCTTCTCAAACATTATCCATCTTTTCTCAACTGCCACTGGTATGCTTGCAAATCACTCAAAATCATCTATCATTTTATCCAGAACTTCCATCCATGAATCTCTCCTTGCTCAACAATTTTTTCCATACTCCATCCATCCATTAGATCATGGTCTAAAATATTTGGGATTTAGAATTAAGCCCGTCAGCTCTAAGATCACTGACTGGATCTGGCTAGTGGCAAAATTGGAGAAGCGGCTTAACATATAGAGCCATCAATATCTCTCCAAAGCTGGCAGGCTCGTCCTGGTAAAAGCTGTATTAGAGGCGACTCTGGTATTTTGGATGGCTTTAGCCTGGATTCCGAGAAGCATCTTGGCTAGGCTACAACAAATCTGCAACAGGTATCTTTGGAATGGGAATCAGGAAAAACGCATATTTGCTTGGGTTGGTTGGAAGAAGATCGCCACTCCCAAAAAATGGGGAGGATGGGGGCTAAAAGATCTCCCCTCATTTTCTCAAGCTCTTGCTGCAAAAATGGGGTGGACTCTTCTCACTGGAAACAACCTATGGTCCAGCATCTCATACCACAAGTACATATGTCCGCTCAATATTCTGGATTGGGTTCGCCTCCCCACCTGGCCAAAAACAGGGATATCCTCTGTTTGGAAGGCTCTCCTGAACTCTCTGCCCCTCATCAGAGATAACCTGGTTTGGAGGGTCAACGATGGAACTCTAGCTCGTATTGGCATGGACCCTTGGTCGGGTTGTGGAGGCAAACATATATTACCAGATGCCCTCATACATCATCTACACTCACAGGAGATAAGAGTTCTGGCAGACATTGTTGATCCTCAAAACTCCTCCATATTTGAACAGCACTAGAAATCAGCTAATCAAATTAATCTTCCACCTATTTGGCATCAGGATTGGATGGAATACATCAATGCATTATCGGAATCTCACTTAAGGATCAAACATGGACCGGATGAACTCATTTGGTATCACTCAGGAAATGGTATATACACCCCAAAGTCGGGTTACCTCACACTAATATCACATAAAGTCCCGGACACGATCTCCTTCTGGTGGCAGACTGTATGGAAGCTCACAGCCCCTCCCAGACAGAAATTATTTTTTTGGTGCATTCTTAAAGGAGTTGTTCCCACGGGGGATTATCTTATGCATCGTGCAGTGTACAAGCCGACCTAGTGCACCTTCTGTAAACAATCATCTGAATCCTATATTCATCTGTTCTTATTCTGTCTAGCTATATCCGCAATCTGGCAAGCCATATCAAACGCTATCGATCATACAGGAAAATGGGAGGGTCATGATATTATTCGTGCATGGGAATCCTGGTTTTATAACCAAAAACATTCAAAACTCCAAAGTTTACCTATCATAACATGCTGGTACATATGGTTAGCTCGAAATTGGTTGATTTTCGATGACAAACCAGCCATCTGGACGCACATTATTTCTCTCATCATTGCTGGATATAACACGCTGCCTGACCCGCCACAGCCAAGGAATAGAAGCTCGTGTGACCCTCCACTTATTGACCATAGCACACCTTGGGCCTTCTTTGATGGCTCAACACAACTGCAAGGATGTGGGGGAGGTTTTTTACTCTTCATCAATGAACAACATTTCTACAAAGTCAAACTGGGGTTGGGACCTGGCACAAACAATTTTGCTGAGATCATCTCTCTTCGTCATCTCTTGCATTTTACATTGGGGCACAATTGCATGCATATTCATATTTTTGGTGACTCTAAGATTATCATTGATTGGTTCAACAATATAACAGAATGCCACACACACACTCTCAGGAACATTTTGGATGATATTCATATACTGAAGGCTCAATTTATTGACATCTCTTGTCAACACATCTATAGGGAACACAATAGCAGTGCTGACCAACTTTCCAAGGAGGCCACGACACTTCCCAGAGGTGAGTGGCTGATCCAGGAGCAGCGAGGCACAGATTATTACCAGTACTATCATTGACCATATATTGATGCTCACTATCATAGGGCGGCCAGCCCCTGAGATATAGATTGGTTATTTTTTGACACTTTTTTGATCAAATGTACATAGCTGAACAGACCCTATATGATGCCCTGCGTGGAAATATGTTTTGATATACATAACACATAGTTTTTTTTTAAGGAACATCCTGCGAGATGATTCGTTTTTTGCTTTTTTGATCAAGATATAACAGAATCCAAACTTTCCACATGGTGTGGAAGAGTTTACATCATATGCAAATGCATCTACAACATGTAATTTTTCAACTTTTAATGAAAGATTACGATTTTTCCAGGGGAAAAAAATAATTCATGGTGTCAAAATTAAGTGAAATATTACAAAATATTTTACTAATCTAAAATAGAATCAATCATTGAAGATAAAAGAATGGAGTTTAAGTCAGAAGTAAAGCAATGAAAAAATTTCTATAAGGGTGTTTCAGTTATGGATCACAAATTAATTATATTAAAAGGAGGTATCTAAGGAAAATAAATTAATATCACTATTGGCACAAGCAACAAGGAAAATTACATCAATGTCAATTTGGAAAATAAATTATTAATTTAAGAGCCAAGCGTTGGTGAAAGAAAATATATTTGTGGCCAAAAGGTGTATGAAATTAGTGATTTACAAGTGATAGTAATCATTATGAGTACATATCTCATTTTCTTGTTGTAACTATGTTTAATAGAAAGATTGACATAATTCTCGATCAACATTGATTTAAGGAACTGGGTATTTTCATTTTAAGCATAGAGAAACAATTTTTGACATTTCCTTATAAGGGGAAGATAGTCATATTTCGAGACATAAGAAGCCAGTCGGAATCAATAACGCCTTAATTAGAAGACTTTAAGGATATTTCAGAATTGATATTTCAAGATAATAAAAAAACTATACCAACAAAGAAGAAAAAGCTTGAAAAAGACATCTCCAGTAAAGGCAAAGAAATTATGAGTCTCATAGATCACAATGAAAAACTACTCAAACAAGTCAAGAAATCTAGGGCCACAAAGAAGGAATTCAAGAAGCACTTATTAGAACAAATCAAAAGTTAAAAGATAACAAGGATACTAAACATAAAGTCAACAATATAGAAGGTGAAGTGATTTTACGTCTAAGAAATCATAAACAAAAACTTCTTATGCAAATAAAGAAGCTTAAAAGTGACAAAAAGTCACTAAATGAAAAGTTAGAATGACTTACTCAAGAAGAAATATTGAATTCTCTAGTTGTAATAGTCCAAGTTGAATATAAAGAAACAAATACTGATCCATTCAATACCATAGCTCAAAAATATGAGAAACCAATAGAAGTTAAAACATATTTAGAAGTCATATTTCAAACAATGGAAATTCCAAGTGATGATTTAGTAGTCAACTCAACCACAACAACACATGAAGTAAATCAGGAAATTTCTACACACATGATAAGGGAAAGTCCAACTAGAATAACTCGTTATCGACATATGAATCACAAGAGTAGAAAACTAAGTCAATCTACATATTTGAACCATTTATAATGGAAATAGTAGATATATGTTCCAAGGAATTCTGAAGTTTGCAAAATCCAATTCTATGATAAAAATTCATTACAAATTTCCAATGATTGGAAGATTTCATAGAATATTAATCTATGAACTTTCAACGAAGATGAAAGTTCTGAGATGAAAATATATTTGAAATAGGAAAAGATATCTCACCCTTTCATCAGTAAGCTTGGAGGATAAAGCTTTTTGAAGAGAGGGACAATGTTATGAATATAATTCATATAAAGATAATAAATATAATAATAATGATAATAATTAATAAGTAATTAACTAATAGTTAGTTAGTTAGTTAGTAATGAAGAAGAATGTCTTATAGACATGCCCATTCATGAAAGGGCACCTTCCTAGGTATTTAAGTGAGCCCTCATTGTAATCATTTTACACATCTTTTATAAATTCAACCATTCTTATATACAAGTACTACTTGTCCTACGATGGATACTTACATATTTCAACTCTTCTGAATTATTTTGTTGTATATACGAACTTTGTTTTTTATAAAAATCAAGGAAATGTAGTGATTGATAGCTAAAGGCTAAATGGAAAAGTTATCAAAAAGTTTGAGCCTTTTCACTAAGAAAGAGGTGAACGGAACTCTAAGTGCCTTGGTTACTTTTTCTAATCAGATTGATCCTCCAAAAAAAATTACTAGATATCTATTATATAAATATATATTATATATATATATATATATATATATTATATATATATTAATATATATATATTATATATATGCTAATGATGGAGAGTAAAATGAATATGGTTGTTATGATATACTAAAGAAATATAGCAATATATGGTGATGTGTGGTTTAATATGTCTAGTGAGCTTACACTAAGAATTAGCTAATATAACTAAATTAAAATAGCATTGAAATAATTATAAAGTAGATAATACAACCATGGTATAATAAAAAAAGAACACTTATAAACAAAGGTTTTAAAACTAGTTTTAGATCATGTCTACAAAAAGACTATGAAATTAGTTTCATAAACAACTTTAGATTTAAATGTAAAAAATGTAATCAAAGCATATAAACAAGAAAAATGCGATAATATATAGCATTAAAAAGAAAATAGATAGTAGATTAATGTACAACAATGAAACCCCCGATCGGGGTGAGAGAAAGGGAAAAGACGTTCAAAAGGACAACACAGGGGAGAGGCTGGCAAGGCCGGCCACCAAACGCTCTTATAATAACTCAATGGGACGTGGGGGCATCATGCAAGCCTGATGGAATCCCGAGGCATCGAGGTGATAGGGGAGTGAGGGAAGAGGTAGTAGGAAACGATGACAGAAGGGTGATGGGATGCAAGACAAGAGGGAGAGGGTTAATGAGGGTGGCTAAGGGAGGAAGAGAGCTCAATACGCAACGAAGGAAGCAAAAGATCAGAGCTAAGTGAGAACTGGACTCTTCTATGGCAGAGCGAAAGTCCGGGTATGTTTTCTTAGTGCCAATTCTTGCATCCCTTTCATCCTTTTGTAGTATGACGGAAGAAAGGGGGGGTGCTAGGAATTGTTGAGAGAGGGAGAAGTCCGTGTGAGTTTGAAATCCTTCCTGTAGCGCACAGTAAGGAGGAGGAGGGGGGTAAGATAAGAAACGTAGAGGAAAATTCTAGCATGGTAAAGAACCACGAAGACCAGAATAAAGGCCTGTTGGAGTTCTGTAGGTGTTGGGTACAAGAGCAGCCCAAGGAATTTAAACAAGTAGTCTAGGAGGTAGATAAGACTATAGAGGGCATATACATGTCTTGCCTAAGGGGAGGGAACCCTAAGAGCAGCCAGACCATCGGGATAACTTGGAGTGGGGAGGGAAAAATCTGGGATAGAGATACACAAGAGATGGGAATAAGAGTAACTGCAGATAATCTAACCTTTGTTGTTGGTCATGGTAAACAGGCGGCTATAGGGAGCAAGATGGCACACCCAGGTCGAGGAAGGGGTCGTGGTGGAAGAGTCCGACAAAGCCAGCCAGGACGTAATGCCCCCACGACCTCCTCGTCTGCACTTCAGAGGCATAGCCGGAAAACCATGAGGAAAACAATGCAAAAGGTTGCAAGGGAATATAGAGAAGGAACTGATGCTGACATCCGCAAGCTCATTCAGGAATTGGAGGAAAATTTCATGGAAGGAAACTCAGAGCCCGAAATGGAGGAATGGGGAGATCTCATTCCTGACCCAGGAAACACTAGGGGAAGAATGACTCTATACAAGCAAGCCTTGCACGTATACTGGGTGTTGAAACGTAGCAGGTGAAATGGCAGAGCTTGCCCAGGGCATGCCAAACATGAAGAAAGAGATGAAAAATCTACAAATCATAATGATTATGTAGACCAGCAAGCTAGAGGAAATCCAACAACAGTTGAAGAAGTTAACTCTAGCAACAAGGGACACGGTAGAAGCACCTGAGAACGTGGAAGACAACAAAGTTTAGTTCTTGTAATGGTTTATTATGTTTGTTCTCGAGAACATTATTCTCTTTTTTAGTAGTTTCATGACTATCTGGAGCATGTTTAGCAATTGTAGTTGCGAGGTTTATTTGGCGTGGATCGATAGAATTATTAATTTTTGCTACTAGATGGCATATAATAACTTGAGGTGGCCAAGCGATCTAGTTTCCCATCTGGGCAGGTTGAGACCACCAAAAAAATATATATGGTTCAACTTGTTTTTATATAAATAGAAAAAGAAAGGCACTACCGCAGCTTACAAAAAAAAAATATACAACAATGAAAGAGTGTACTAGCTTGCCAAGTAGAAATCCTAGTTATCAAAAATAAGAGGATGTTTTAGCATGCTAAGTTTGCTTGTCTTTAGAGAAACAATTCAATAGACTACCCATAAATAGTGTGCTTTATTAACTATAGACTATTATAGAGATGAAATCTGATATAATCAACCTTGTTACATACTCAAATTGTGAATTTAATCTCTAAAATCAAATCTGGGTGAATTTAGCAATTTGAGTTGCATTTTTCTTGTTAAAGTGCCCATGTTGATTGGGCTTCTCAAATTTGTTTCAGTTAGGGAAAGTAGAAAAATCACCATCTTGGGACATACAGATCAAAACCTGTGTTCTATATTTTACCCATATCTCCTGTAAATATCAGAACAAAGGACGATTTACGAATTCTACTAAAATCTACAATTTTCTTTTACAATGGAATTAATTACATGAAATTTTAAATATTAAAAGTTCAATAAAAATACCTTGGGAAAGTGATTATATTGGGAAAATATGGGAAATTGTTTTCATAAATGACTAAGAGAGGTATTTTTAGGGAAAATGAAGTAAAAAACAAGAGCAAAATTCTTGATCAAAGAGAGGATTGACACTAGTCATAGTGTCACTTCAAATTTAAAAGGCATGCAAGCAAGTGGGGAGGACATACCTGTCAGGTCCTAAAAAAGGAGTGTGCACATGGTGGAATATGATGTGGTAGGATATGGACATGACTATGAGTTGTAGCATCAACAATGATGATGACCTTGATAGGAGTAGGTAAACTGGCAACGCTGGAAAAATTCATGGCAAAAGAATCGCAAAAGGAGTGTTGGTGGCTTCCTCTAGTAGAAAACATCAGAGATAGTGTCGATATATTTATACTACACACATTTTGTTCATGCATATGTTCTCTTTATACATTTTCATTCTTAGATCACACATATGTTCTGTCACACTAGTTCTTTAACTACACATTCATATTTATATACGGCTCAAGCCTTTACTTCTGCTTTTAAATCTTCCTTATCACATTTGAATCTTCCTTAAGACATTTGAATACTTGAGTGATTTTTTGTTTCAAATCCCTTTTTTCCAACCAACGAAGAGATAAATTATTTATTCCCTTAACACTACACGATCACACTTTGCATAGTCCATTAGTGGAACCTTTATGAGTTTGAACCAATTTTCATACTAATGTCATGACGGTTAGCTCTCATAGCCTTCTCCTTCTCCTTTACATACTAGGATGCATTGTACTAGATTTATTCCTAGGCTTTCATCCCTTGGGTGTTGGACTCTAGCTCCTCATAACCTAATTTTATGACTCTACACTTACATACTAGATATCAGAGATCCTTCGAAACCCTCAGCTCCACGTGCTAGATAGTTACGCATTCATGATCGTGCGTTATGACCTTGGTCTTATCTCTGTGTCAGTTACGATTTGAAATATTTAGCTCCTAGTGTTATATGTTAAACCCTCATGACTTTACACCATGACCTTAGTCTTATCTCCATATCAATCTGATATGAAAATGTCAGGTAGATAACCTGCAGATGATGAATCCTCTCTCCCTTAACTGATAGTTATTGTTTCATCACATAGAAATATGGTATACTATATTGCTTCACTTATCTCTCGTCCTGGTACCTTATTACTCTTACCCCATATAGGGCCTAACATGAGCTAAAATTAGGATCTACCAATTTTGGCGCAAAACCTTGGTTTTCGACCATTTTGAAAAAAATGAAATACATAGGAAAACATCACCAAACATAGTGATTTCACAAATCTCAAGAAATATGGGCTTTCCATGTCAATACAAGGTGGACCAATCACAACCTTTGACATGGTCCTTTTTCCAAGTCATATATGCCACGTCCTCTCTACCAAGGCATAATGGATATTGGCCCTTACTTCTTATACAAAAATTGAACTCTGGTGCTAGTGCTTTGGTAAGAGACCTACCATTTTTGTGTCACCTACCATTTCATCTACTAAGACCAATCAAATCTTGTGATGTGCTTGGGTACTAACATGTTCCACATGTCACCTTCCAATTGTCTAATTGGTTGGCTAAAAATTCCATTTTTTCCTACCATCGGATATGCCACTTATCATGCACGTGGAAGTGCCACATCATACCACTTTCATGTCATAATGGATACTAGATCAGGTGCATTCCTTTCATTAATCATTGCACATGTGTGAGCCTGATATGGATATGGGCCATTGGATCAAGGCATTCCTAGTCATTAGATCCATTGTGTGCACAAGCACTCTTTAAATTTTGTTCATGTTGTGAGTACGATATAGTTTAGACTATTGATCTTCTTGCCTGGTATAGATCTAGGCCATTGATCTTGTGCTCAATATCCTTGATCAAGTATTAATCATGTTTAATTATCATTAATGATGGATTGGTGACTATGATTAATATTAGGACATTTTGTAGAAAAAATGTGAAGGTTTAGTTATGCGTTTTTGCCCATTGTACTACTTTTCATTGTGCCTAGGCTTATATACCAACACCACTCTAACATAACATACTAATAGCACACCCCACCTAGGATTTATACCATATTTTTCTTGGGAAACACCAAATTTTAATCTATGCACCAAATTCTAGTCATGACATGAAAACACCAAATTTAACGTCAAATTCATTCATGGCCTCCACTAAGGACTCCCCATGAATTTGAAATTCATGGATCCACTAGGAAATCCCCCTAACCTTGACATCAATGAAGACACATTTAATAATCTCCCATTTTTCATTGATGGAAACCACTAGCATCCTAGGCACTTTAGCACTATTTTCCAACCTATCAATCATTCAACAAACCAATTGTCAATCTCTTTGTACCAATTGAGCTAATTTCAATTTCCATGTATCAATTACACAACCAATTTCAAATATCTAAACCAATTTCCAAAATTTGCACCCATGAAAAAACTCTTCATCAACGGCCAATCTCTCCCCTTTTAGCAGTCTCTCAACCAATTTCGAATTGCTTTGTTAGGAAATTTCTAAACTCTACACCTCTCTACTATAAGTCTTTCCACCCTTTTACATCAACGGAAAAGAGTTGTGTGTGAAACTTTTGATATCAATTAATTGTCATCAACTAATTGTCGATACCAATTACACTTTTATAAGGGTTAGGCATGTATGATTCCAATTGTGTATGCATTATTTCTCATCTGAACTCCTTCTTAATTGATTCTTCTCCTTATTTTCAACTCTCCCCACAAACATGAGTACAAAACAATTGTTTCTAATTGATTCTCTGACACCAATGAATAATCTAATCCTAATTAGTGAGTACTAATAACAATTACTAATGTGGGTGTTGGTAGAAATTATGTTTTCCAAATGGACCATTTATAATGATATTAATTGTGTAAATTTTGGAATTTTTCCAATTCATCATTCTTCTCCTACAACTCACTTTCTATAATCTTCATAGGCTTTGATATGTGTTGAATAAATACCATATTCCATGCTTACAAGCCTAACAAGGTGAGAGAGATATCACTAACGGCCTTTGTCTTAGATGCTCCAATGGCTCTCTAGGAAGAGTTTTGGTGAATATATCTATAAAAAAATCTGTAGTAGCAATATAATCCATCCTAACAGTGTGATTAGCTACCTAGGAAATGAAACTAATAAGAATATTTTGTCTTTGAATGAATTATAAGATTCTTATAGATGTTATTATCACATGAAATTGAAATAGGGTGAGCATATTCTACCATGACATCTTTGAAAGTTTGTTTCATCCAAAGGACCTAAGTGCAACATGCATTTTTTATAATGTATTCTACTTCATATATAGACAGGAAGAGAGAGGCATGTTTTTTACTCAACCTTTACATGAAGAAGTTTCCCAAAAATAAGGTTTCCACCCTTATTTTTATCTTATCATCAACATTTCCTATTCAATCTGCATCTATGTATGATACTAGTGTAAATTAATTACTCCATAAGTACCATAGGCCATAATCAATAGCTCCCTTTAGGTTTCTAATATTATTTTCACTGCATTCACATGGATCTCCTTGGGGGTAGACATAAATATGGAAACCAATCCTACAACTTGCAATATATCAGGTCTTGAGGTTATTAGATATATAAGGCTTCAAATCATTGACCTATACATAGTTTGATTTGCATCAGGGGATTCATCATCTTTTCTAAACTTGCATCCTGTGACCATAGGTTTGATGACATGTGCACAATCTTCCACACCACATTTCTTTACTATTTCCTTTAGATATTTGGTTTGAGAAATGAAGGTACCTTTATCAAATTGAGAATAATGTAATCCAAGGGAGAATTAAAATTATCCTTCCATGGACATCTCAAACTCTTTATGCATGTTTGTTGTAAATTGTTGACCCATTTGATCAACATCACTTCCAAAGATCATATCATCCACATACACAACAATGATCAATAGATTATTATTATCACTTTTAATATAGATATTATTATATGTTGTGTCCCTTTTGAATCCTTGTTTATATATATATATATTATATATATATATATATATATCATGTCTTGAATACCAATCTCTTGGATCTTGCTTTAATCCATAGAGAGGTTTCTTTAGACTGTATACTAGTCTACATTTTCAGATAGTTGAAAGCCCGCTAGTTCTTCAACATATACCTCTTCTTCTAGGTCACCATAAAGTAACATTGACTTGACATCCATTTGGTATACTTTGAATTTTCTAAAACATGAAAATGCTAGGAAAATTATGATTACTTCTAGTCTAGCTATAGGAGCAAAAGTTTCTTCAAAATCAATACCTTCTACTTGTGTATACCCTTTGAAGACTAGTCTAGTTTTATTCCTCACTACTTGTCCATCTTCATTTAGTTTGTTTCTTAAAATCCACTTGGTTCAAATTACATTTTTTTCTTTTGGTATATGAACAAGTTCCCATGTTTCATTTTGATCCGATGCTTAAAAAACGTTTGGGTTCTATTTTGGACAACAATGCTAGATTTGCATGTTTGGGGTGTTGATCAAGTTTACTCTAGTTTTAACTCTTGATTCGCTATTACCAAGTATTTGATTTTTAAAATGAAATTCTTTCATGTACCTATATGAAATTTTGTTTTGGTGAAGTGTCACCTATTCTTCATCTTCATTTTTCCCTTTTTGTTCTTCTTTTTCTATATCTATTCTTATTGTCACATTTGATTCTTTATTACTTTATGGCTTTAATATTTGTGTTAATACTTGATATACCCTTACATTAATGCATTCCACTATCTTTATTAGTTTTTTATTGTAGAACTTTTAGCCTTTACTTCTAAATGAGTAACCAAGAAAGATTCATTCATCAGCTCTAGAGTTAAAATTTCCCAAGTTATCTTCATTTCTATTGATATGGAACTTGCTTCCAAAGACCTTTAGATGCTTGACTAAGGCTAGTCCACCTTTCCATGGTTCATAAGAATTCTTATCACTATTTACCTTGAGTTTAGATCTATTTAATATGTATACTATTGTTTGAATTTCTTCTCCCTAAAAAGTGAGTGGAGACTTTGCTTCATCTCACATAGCTCCTATTGTCTCCTATACTATTCTAATATTTCTTTCTACAACCCCATTACGTTGAGGATTTATTTCTAATGACTATTATATTATAATTCTATGCTTCTAATAAAATTCATTGAATTCATCTAAGGTAAATTCTCCTCCTCTATGAGATCTCAAGCAGATGACCTTTAAATCCATTTTGCTTTCAACTTGAAATTTGAATATGCTAAAATTTTTAAAGGCTTATCACTTTTCTTTGAGAAAGATAATCAATGATGCCCTTGTATAAGCATTAATAAAGAGCATAAAATATCTTTCGCCCTTAAATTTTGGGTTCTTGTAGAGCCAAAAATGTTTATACGAACTAGCTTCACTAGTCTAGTTGACGAATATTATTTTGTCTTGAAATGGACCCTTGTCTGCTTCCAAAACTGGCATGCCTTGCATATGGAATCATTAAGTTTTGATATCTTAGGAACCCCCCTCATTTTATTTGTTTTGTTGATTTATACTAGGTTGTCAAAATTCCATATTATTTTATGCCATGGCCAGCTTTAATCCATTTTATCATGCAACATTTTTCTTTAGCTCCATCAAGAACATACACATTGTTAGGAGTTCTTATTACTTTAACTATCACTTTCCCATATTCAAATTTCATTAGAATGAAATGTGAGGTCATATCCTTTGTTACAAATTTGACTAACACTTAAAAAATTGTGCTTCAAACCATCAAATATAAGACATTTTGAGTTGTGGCCTTTACAATAAGGTTAACAATTCATTTACCTTTTATCTTCATTGGTGCATTATTGTCAAAGCTGAAACTTACTTCTTTGTCTTTTTCTAAAGAAATGAATTTACTCTTGTCCCATGTCATGTGCTTTGAGAACCCACTATCAATGTACCACTATCCTTCTTGGTTATTAGTATATAATGCAAATCCATAGTCTTCATATTTTTCTTGCCTCATTTTCCACCTCTTAGCATTTTCTTGTTGTTGGATCTACTTGGGAAAATGTTGCATAGGGGGGTTTGTTCATATACTTCTACATTAACTTGCCTTGCATCCAAAATTATTACACTTATAACACTCAATGTGGTTCAACAAAGGTGAAAAGATTTGTATCCTCTAGCATAACTTCAATGTATATTGTTTACAAAACCATTCACGGAAGTCTGAAAACATCCTCTTCTTCTAAAATTAATTCTTCTACAATTAATTTTCTTATTGAACAAAATTGTTACAAGAAAAGCAATAGACATAAAATAAGTTTTGGTACCTATATGTGTATGGTCTTCTTAGAGGAATGGTTATGTTGAATCATTTCTATATTTCTTGTTGATTCTTTGATATTCTCTTGGTATCATTTGCATGGATGTTCATTTCATTTGCTTGTTGTTCCTTGTTTTTTTCAACTCCTCTATTTTCATTGTTGGACCTTCCTTTGAGTGAATTTTCATATTTGATTGGATCTCCTTTCTCTAGGGACTTTTTGCTTGAATCTCCTTTCGATATTACATGGTGCTCTTTGTAACCAAAACCTATCTTGATTGCTAGCAATATTTGATTATTGAGGATCTTTACCATGCAATTGAACTACCATCGGTTCCATTAAGATCTACCTTCTAGCGGTTAGACATTTTTTGTAGGAACCTAGCTCTAATATCAATTGTTGGGTTCATAAGTATACTAAGAGGTGGGGTGAATTGATATAATACAATTTTACATTGTTTAAAACATTAGATCACAATATAATACACCAATCATAAGAGAGAATTTGACACTGGATATATTTGGAAACCCATCAGGGACAAAACCATAAAACTTATTTAATTATTTTATTTGAGTATGCACCAACCTACAGACAATAATCATCTCATATTTGTAAGCACCAACTTGAAGAAGGCACCAATCCCATCATATTTGCAAGCACTGACTTGTTTGAGACACAAATCCCATTTGGATCCATTGATCTAATCTCAATTTCTTATTAGAACTCTATTTCATCCCATTTTCAGACTATATCCAAAGGTACTTTCTTTTCTCACATAACCAGACTTCTTGATTTAAAATATCCTTCCCCTCACTTTACCTCAATAATGTTATGCTCATCTTGGTTCACTTGCAATCATTTATCATACTACTCAGTGTTGCACTCATCTTTGAATTCTCTTCATAGGCACAGATCTTAGACTTTCATCTTTCCCCTACACACATTATGTTCATGCATACATTTTCTTTACACATGTTCATTCTCAAATAATGCATATGCTCTTTCACACTAGTTCTTTAATTGTGCATTCATATTTATATATGGAACAAGCCTTTAATTCTTCCTTTGAATATTCCCCGGCACCTTTCCTACCAAAGCGCTTTTTTCATTTTAGCTCCCTTCTATCCAACCAACCAATAGATAAATGCTTTATCCATTTGAAATTTAATGACCATATGTTTCATGATCAATTCCTTTGGTGGAACCTTGAGAAGCTAGAATCATGACCTTTTCATACTTATGTTGTGATGGTTAGCTCTCAGAACCTTCTCCTTAACACCTCATGACCAAGTTTCATGATCGTATCCTTTACATATTGGGTTGTACTATATAAGAGTTTTTCTTGGGCTCTACACCCTTGGGTGATGGACTTTGGCTCCTTGTAACATGGTGTTGTGACTCTATGCTTACATATTAGATATTGAAGATCCTTAGAAGCCCTAAACTCCAAGTGCTAAATAGTTAGGAATTTGTGACCATGGGTTGTTACCTCAATATATATTATATATAATACTATATTATTATATATATATATTTATATATATATATTTTTTTTTTTTTTTTTTTTTTTTCTGAGTAATGTCTATTCTATTTGAATTAAGAAGAAAAAAATTATTTACAGAGAGGGGATACCTCTGAGAGAGTCATACAGCTCTCTCTGTCAAGAAAACATTTCAGAACTAACAGTATCTTCTGCTCTCACAACCATGTGTCTAGCTTGTGAAGCTGGAGCATGATTCCAAAAAACTATTACCAGATTACATGGGTATTTCATACTGAAAACTAAACAGTTAACCAGACAGTCCAAAATCTTTAGCCTAGGCTGTTCACTAGATAATGCCGCGTAGGGCTATTTGATAAGCATTATAAAGGAAAAAGCTAACAAAAAAACCAAAAAAAGAGCAGGGCCTGCCTGAGAACTCCGCCCCCTGAATAGCCATCACCCTGGTTCATCATCATCTTGCTCCATCTCATCTTTCGAAACACGTTCCCACGTAACCTCCAGACCGTCTTGAACATCCGTAGGCTTGACACCTAGGGGAAGCCTGAGCTGCAACAGATTACGAAAAGTCTTTTCCGGCCTTTTCTTCACTTTGTCGGTCTGAACCTTGCCTTACTGAGAGCTCTCAGGTCCGTGCGCTATCATTTCCATCCTCTTAGTCATTGAGCTGATGCTATGATCCTCCAACTGGCTTTGGACTTCATTGACCCCTGGAGAGGTGGGTTGCTCCGTATGGGCAGACTGAGAACTGATGGTGTCCTCTTCTTTCGACGAGTTGTCCAGAGGGGTAGGGGAGTGTTCCTCCTCTGAATTCTCAGAGCTACCCTGCTCTTCTTCTTCTTTGGAAAATATCACAGTGACCAGGGCCGTGACTGTTGGCCTGTGTAACTTGCTTTTGAATCTAAATTTCGCTGTCTGGACAGAATTGTGGAGCGAGGAGTCAGATTCTTTAGGGTCCTGGGGGGGAGGATAAGCCATCGCAAGCGGAGAGACTTGTCGTGGAGGCAAACTGCCTCTGCCTCCCGTCCTTCCTCTGTTACCCGCGTTTCGGCCCCTTCTTGGAGTAGCTCTAAGTCTGGGCGCCATTTGCCGAGTACACAGCGTGCTGTTCCAATTCTCCAACAGCAAGCGAGGTCTGGTAAGGTGAGAATTATCAACGAAAACCTCTGTATAGAGCCAATCCCCTACCAAATTCCGCCCTAGATTTTGCACCTTGAAATCAAGTGTGAGCCCTTTCCGCTTCCAGGGCTTTGCCTCTGATGGAAATGGGCTTCTAGAGTTAGAACTAGAGTGCTTTTCACTTACCTTCGACCTGCATATAATTGACCAGGGAGGCTTCTCCTGGGGACGATTTTGCTGCTCATGCCAAGCGCACCCAGACTCTTCTCTGTCAGCTACACCTTCAACATCGGCTGCCCCTTCCGTTGTCACTCGGCTCTCCTCACCTCTGTTTGTATGCTTGTGAAAACTCTGCATTATTCCCCTGTTTAATCCTCGTTCCTCCACCTTCTTCGTACCGGTTGCCTGCTCCCAAATTAATGCTCCTTCAATGCCCGTCACCTCGGCACTGTTCTCAAATCTAAACACCAAACTTGCCACCTGCCTCCAGCTGCTTGCGCGTGGCTTCATGGCACGACTCTTTAATGGGCAATGAAAACACCCGCATCCGGGTGGTTGTGACCTCAATATTATCTACATACTAGTTACCATTTGAAATCCTTAGCTTTGAGTACTAGATGTTAGACCTTCGTGACTCCATGCCATGACCTTGGTCTTATCTCCATATTAGTATAATATGTAAAACTTCGATAGAAAAGATACATATGAAATATACTTTCACCCTTGGTTGCAATTGAAAACTATTTCTCCATCACACCAGACCATGGTATACCAGATTTCTTCTCTTATTTCTCATCCTAATACCTTGGTACTCCACTAATATTGTATGGGACCCCACAAGAGCTAACATTTGGATCTACCATTTTTAGCGCAAACACTTAGTTTTCAAAAACCTTAGGGAAAAAAATACATAGGAAAACCTCACTAAACACAACCCTAGCACAATTTTAGAGACCTCTGGCATTATCATGTCAATCCATGGTGGACCAATAATAGCTTACCATGTAGTCATTTTTCCAAGTCATCTCTGCCACATCCTCTCTTCCAAGTCATATTGGATACCAGCCTTGAATCTTTATACAAAAATTGAACTCTTATTCCCAATGTTCTGGTACAAGACCCGCCATTTCCATGTCACCTAACATGTCATATGCTATGACCAATCAAATCCTACCACATGTTTGGGAGCTAACATGTACCTACCACATGTCACTTTCCAATCATCTAATTGATCAACTAATAATTTCATTTGTTTCCATGTTAGTGGATCTTCCCCCATCGTCCATGTGGAAATGCCACCTCATACCAGATATTGGATCAAGTGCATTCATTTCATTAATCATTATGCATATGTGAGCCTAACATGGATATGGGCCATTGAATTGAGTCATTCTCAACCATTGGATCCATCATGTGCACAATCGCTCTTTAAAATACATGCATGTTGTGAAAGATATAATCTGGCTTGTTAAACTTCATGCTTAGTATATATTTAAGCCATTGATATTGTGCTTGGTATCCTTAATCATGTTTTAATCCATTTTAATTACCTTTAATCATGGATTAATGGTTTTGATTAAGATTGGGTGATTTTGTAGGAAAAAAACATGAAGGTTTAGTTATAATTGTTATCCCATTATATCACTCGACACCTTGCTTGGTATTATATACCAACAATTCTCTAACATAGCATATTGGCACCATGATTTTCCACGCCTAAGTTGTATCCCAGACCCCTCTTGGGAAACACTAAATTTCAATATGTACACTAAATTCCAATCATAACACGAAAACAACAAATTTAATGCCAAATTCATTCACTGCCTCTGTTAAGAACTCCCCCTAGCTTTGATAGTCATGGATCCACTAGGAACTACCCCTTACCTTGACATCAATGAAAGCATACTCAAAAAATCCTGCAACAGCTTGTTCAGTAGCTCTGGTGAGTGCTTTGGCTTCGACCCATTTGGTAACATAATTTGTGCAAACCAAAATGTAAGAATTTTGACAAGATGTGGGATTAATGGGCCCCATAAATTCAAGATACCACTTCTCGAAGGGCTCTATCACCAACTGATCTTGCAACAAAATTTTATCTTATTATATGGGTTGTCCCATCCATTGGAAAATGTCACATCCTTGTACATATTGTTTTTCATCCTCGAACAAAGTAAGCCAAAAGTAGCACATGGAAAGTGGCTCGTATCATATTATTTTATCAACAAACTATCCACCATAAGGCTCATCATGAGAATCCTTCAAAATATCATGGAATTAATCTTCCCTTACACAACATCAGATCTCATGATCTATCCTATGTAAAAAAATATAACCCCATACCCAAGAATATCAGGCACTTTACAGAATAATTTTTCATTTTTTCATAGGACAAAGGTGGTGTGAGGGTTGTTCTACAACAAGATAGTTATCGATATTTTCATACCACAATAAGTGAGTGGAGACTACAAAAATATGCTCACCTAGAAAATAATCCTCAATAGGGAAACATTCATTGATATTGGAAATCCTAGAAAGGAAATCTACAATGATATTATCATTTTTGGTTTATCTAGAGTAGTGATGTCAAATTCTGGTAATAAAGGCAACCACCTAGTGATTCTACCATTTGTAATGGGTTTATTCATTAGAAATTTGATCTGGTCTATATAAAAACTTGGTATCCTTTAATATAATTCCAAAATTTATTAATAGCTTGCACAACATCAATGAAATATTTTTCGGTTACCATACAAATTAGAGTATATGGATTTCGTTTTTTTTGTTGTCTCAATACAACTCCAATAGAAATGTTAGAGGCATCTGTGATAATATGGAATGGAAACCTCTAATCAGGTCTTCGTAAGATAGGAACTTTGAATACATACATTTTCAGACCTGTAAAATCATTTTGGCATTTGTTAGTCCATGTAAATTCCTTATCCTTTCATACTAATGAAAATAAAAGAGATGAAAGTTTAGAAAAAAATCAATAAAGCTATAAAACCCCTTTCATTACCCCAATTTTTTTAATGTAATTAAGAACATATAATGTTGGGGTGTTGGCATTGATGCTACAAAGTAAAACTCTATTATATGATGTAATGTTTATTTCTATTAATAAAAAATTTAGAGCTGTACAAAAGGTACACCCAACAAATTATGATACCTTGGTGGGGGGGGGGGAACTTGACTTAAGAGGAAAAATATACCTTAGGTGAATATTTTCCTTTGATGTGATGGTTAGTCTTCCCAAGAAGCTGAAAGGTTTGGAAGATGAAGGGTCAATGTGTGATTATGAAAATAAGAGGGAGGAGTAATCAAGGGGTTCTTCTTCTTGGTTTTTAAACTTCTATTTTTATCTCTTGTATTACTCTCTACATATATCTCTCTCAATTAGAAAAATTGAATTGGCATGAGAATTGGTGATAGCTTGTATGATAGGAAATGAATTTGTTGTAATTATTTTCTTTGGACTAGATGGTTCTGAGAACTGGTAGAAATTATGGTGTATATTTGCAACTTCTCATGAAATTTTAATCAAAATAACAAGACATCAACCTACTCTACTGCTTTGTGGAATTCAATTCACAATTTAAAACATCAATCACAAACATGCAATGAGAAATAACAGACATACACATAGTATTTTCCCAAGGGAAAGCAATCTGCTAGAAAACCCTTTGCCTACTTGCATTAATCTAATGAATAGAGATGTATTACAATTTTCATCTCATTCTAAGTTCAACCTGCAAGTGAATAACCTATATCTCTTCTCACAAAGAATCTCTCACCCAGACTTAGTCAATTTCTACCTCTACTTGAACCCCTATTTCCTTATGCAATTCCTGAGGAAATTAGGGCCCTATTATTTAGGAATTTCCTCCAAAATGATTATGCAATTCCCAAGGTTGTTCATTTGACTGCATGCAACACCTATACACTCAAGACTAGTCTACAACTGATGTTACACTGCCTTGGAATCTCCACCATGGTTAGGGAACTCGAATTCTCTGCATGAACTAGCTATTTTCGGTTGATTGATCAATTAAATAGATGATCATTGAGTTAGGCTGAAGTCTCATTGCACAACTAACCTTCCACTAGTTCCTCCAGTAGTTATAATTAGTTTAACTGAAAACAACTTGAAATAATTGGCCTTGATTCCTACAAATTAACAATCACACATGCTTAACTGAACTCCAACTCCTCTAACTCAAATTCACTGAGTAAACTGAATGAAACAATCCATGTCACACAAGTTAACTACACTCAAGTTTTCTTCTAATGTGGAAATTCGAATGTTCTCAATTTGACCAAGGAAAAATCAAATTGAGACTTTCTTGCTGCATTTTTCAACGACTAGGAATATGTGTAGTTGTGTGTGGCACATAGAGCACTGAAGAGAGGAGGGTCAAGAGACTACAAAGATCAAATAAGGAATACATTATGTTGTGTAAACATGGATGGTATTCTCGTGAATTTGATCCTGGTAAAAAATGGAAAGTCCAATCACTAAGTTTTCATGTGTGTATGAAGGAGAATGGCCTTCAGATCTACTACTAAAATATGGTCTAAATCTCAATGTGTGAAATGTCACAGTCCTAATTTATTATACTCTTATATGAAATGTAAATACTTTTATAAATTGGATTGATTAATGGGACATGCATTCTAGAGGTTGGGGAAGTTGCTTGGTTGGGATGGTATAACTTTCCTTAAGGCAATAAAGATCTGAGTTGTTGAGACAACCATTAAAGGTTGGTTATTGTATGTCTTAAGGGATTGGTTCATGAATTCAATGGAACTAAAAGGAAGTATGTAGGACCATGCTCTCTTGAAAGAAGAGGGAAGAAAGAATAGGACCCTGAATTAAATGTTGTTGGGTTGTGTTATATTCTTTCCATGACTAGCCCACGTAGTTAACTGGGGGGTTAGAGGGGGGGCAGAGCCCCACTTCGTTGCGTCAATTGTGTAGCAGAGGGTGGGGGCAGGTCAAAACGGGTTTGAAGTGTACCGTAAGCCCACTTTATGGGGTCTGGGGTAGCGCCCCGGAAAATTTCCCTATGTTAGTATGGGCAGACCCACCTATGGTTTTATGCATGATTTTCGCACATGTTTTTGGACGCGATGGTTTTCAGTCCATGGTATTGGATGCGATGGTTTTTTGGTCCATGGTATTGGATGCTTTGGCATGTATAAATATGTATTATGACCTTGAAAGTTACATAATGAAAAATCAAGCTAGTAGC
Source organism: Pinus taeda (assembly GCA_000404065.3). Lineage (NCBI taxonomy): Eukaryota > Viridiplantae > Streptophyta > Pinopsida > Pinales > Pinaceae > Pinus > Pinus taeda. The sequence goes on from APFE031053058.1 coordinate 59,331, forward strand.
CCTGGTTTTGGGATCCAGGGGAAAATCTTTGTGTATATGTGTTTTATGTGTTGTGCTCTCGCATTGTTTATTTTTTGTGTTTTAGAATTCGTATGCAGGGAATTTTTGTACAGGGTTAAAACCTACATTTGGTATCAGAGCAGTTTTGGCTTCAAGGGGACACCTTTGTTGCTGAGGGGTTTCGCTCAGGCCTATGGTAGACCCTGTTCAGTGGGAGATCTACGAGATCGATTCTGGTGGTGAAAGAAGATGGTGAGCAGTGGAAATATAGAGATCAATAAATTTAATGGTCAGAGTTTTGAGTTGTGGAAACTCAATATGGAGGATCTATTGGTGGATAAAGATTAGTGGATCGCAGTAGATCCAGGTACTAAACCAATGGGAGTGTACGATGAAAAATGGAAGAAGTTGGATCAAAAAGAAAATAGCACAATATGATTGTGTGTCTCAGATTCAGTATTGTTGAATTAATCAGGGGAAGCTACAGCGAAGGCTTTGTGGGAAAAGTTAAGGACTTTGTACCTATCTAAGTCTCTGGTGAATAAATTGTTCCTGCGAAAAAACTGTATAACCTGAGGATGAAATATGGAGACTCAGTGGTAGAGCATCTGAACGCATTTAATATTGTGGTAAGTCAATTAGCATCTATTGATATTAAAATTTCAGATGAAGATAAGTGCATCAGTTTGTTGTGTTCTCTACCAGATTTGTGGGATAGTCTGGTTATTGCAATAGGTAGCAATGCAACTGCCTTGCAGTTTGATGAAATAGTCTCATCCTGGCTGATGGAGGAGATGAGACAAAAAAATATGGAGAGACAGAATGGTTATGCCTTGTCTGTATGAGGATGGTCGAAGAATAGAAACAAAAATAAGTCATCGAGTGGGAGATCTAAATCTAGAGGAAGATGTAAATCTCTAGGAAAACCTGTAAAGGTGGTGTGCTAGAAATGCAGAAAGGAAGGGCACTACAAAAGGGACTGTAAATCTAAAGCTCCTGATAAAGGAAAGGGATCTAATGATGCTCTTTCTGCAAAGGCGAAAACCACCTCAGATAAAAGTAGGAATGTGTACTTGGCTTCTTCAAGTACACATGTAGATCATGAGGCATGGTTGATTGACTCAAGTGCATCCTTTCACTTCACTCCCCATAGAAAGTGGTTTTGCGAGTATGAGAAATATGAAGGTGGTGATGTCTTCTTAGGGGATGATAGGAAGGCTAGAATCATTACTCGTAGAAAAGTAAAGTTGAATTTGCAAAGTGGAAGGGTTACAACACTTCCAAGGGTTCTATATATTCCTGCATTGGCCAGAAATCTGATTTCTGTAAGCAAGCTAGATGATGCAGGTGTAAAAATAGTGTTCGAGAAGGATACCTGCAAAATGGTTCAGGGAGCAGTGGTATTGACGTGGGGAGTTCGAATTGGAACTCTACACAAGCTACAAGGTAGCACTGTTATTGATGGGTGCAATAGTTTTGTGGTTCTTGAAAGTGGAGCAAAACATCTAGTGGCATCTGGAGAGAAGACCATGTTGTGGCATCAAAGGCTTGGACATATTGGAGAGAAGGGCCTCCAAATACTTCATGGTAAGGGCATGGTAGAAGGTATGAATAATAGCTCTCTGGATTTTGATTTCTATGAAAATTATGTATATGGGAAGTAGAATTGAATGAGTTTCCCTTCTAATAGTAAGCCGGCGAAATAGATATTAGAACTTGTGCATGGTGATGTGTTTGGGCCTGTGAAGGTTCCATCACTGGGTAAGTTTGTGTACTATGTCTCATTTATAGATGAATTCTCAAGGAATACATGGATGTATTTCCTTAAGAAGAAATCTGAATCCTTTGATAGGTTTAAAGAATTTAAGGCTCTCGTGGAAAATCATACAGAGAAGAAGATAAAGGTGTTGAGGACAGATAATGGTGGAGAGTTTTGTAGCAAGGAATTTGAAGAATTATGTAAGAAGTGTGGTATAGCACGACAAAAGACTACTCCATATACATCTTAGCAAAATGGAGTTGCAGAAAGAATGAATAAGATGTTGATGGAAAGGGCAAGAAACATGCTCAATGGTGCTGGGTTAGGACAGGAATTCTAGGTAGAGGCGGCGAATTCTGCATGTTACCTAGTTAACATGTCACCTTCATCAGCGTTGGAGGATAAGACTCCACAAGAGGTATGGACTAGTAAGAAACCCTCTCTTTCACATCTGAGGGTATTTGGATGTGATGCATATGTACATATTCCAAAGGAGAAACAAACCAAGTTGGATAGTAAATTTGAAAAGTGCATCTTTATTGGGTATAAGGATGGTTTAAAGGGCTATAAGCTTTAGAACCCAATCACACGAAAGGTTGTGTATAGCCGAGATGTGGTGTTCAGAGAGGTAAAATATATTATTAAACATGAAGTCCAACCAAAGGAACCAAAAAAGATAGAGTTTGAGCTTAAGGAGGAAGAATCAGACTCTACAGCAGAGGAGGAATTAGAAGATAAAGAGCATCAAACTCCGGGTATGAGAAGATCAGTTCGAGAAAGAAAGTAGCCAGAAAGGTATATTCCATCTACTTTCTGTTCAAATTTTGCTTTATCTATTACTGACGATGATCCTAGAACTGTGAAGGAAGCAATAAATTCAAAGGATGGAAAACTCTAAAAAGAGGCCATGGTTGATGAAATCACATCTTTGCACAAAAATAAGGCTTGGGATTTGGTGGAGTTGTCAGCTGGAAGGAAACCCATTGGTAGCAAATGGGTGTTCAAGAAGAAGACAAATGAAAAAGGAAAGGTGGATAAATACAAAGCTTGGTTGGTAGCAAAAGGTTATTCCCAAGTGCTAGGAATTGATATTAGTGATATTTTCTCTCCTGTTGCGAAGGTAAATTCTATTAGATTACTTTTGTATGTTTCTGTTGCTTTTGATTTTGAGGTAGAATAGATGGATGTAAAGACAACATTTCTTCATGGAGATCTGGAAGAGGAAATATACATGAAACAACCTGAAGACTTTGCGATGAAGGGTAAGAAAGAACTAGTATGCAAGCTAAAGAAGTCTCTGTATGGATTAAAACAGTCACCAAGGATGTGGTATCAAAAATTTGATACATTTATACGGGGACTTGGCTTCAGAAGAAGCAAAGCAGATCACTATGTATATTTTAAATTAATTTGTGACCGTGTTATTTATCTGGTCTTGTACGTGGATGATATGTTGTTGGTTGGAAATGAGAAAGAAATTATCCAGGATTTGAAGACCCAATTGTCCTCCAAATTCGACATGAAAGATCTTGGTGCTGCAAACAATATTTTGGGCATGGAAATTAAAAGAGATCAGGCAAAGAGGAAGCTCTAGTTAAACCAGAGGAAGTATGTCAGACAATAATGCAAAGGTTTAATATGTAGGATAATAAACCTGTGAAGGTTCCTATTCCTGTAGGTGTGAGGTTATCTACTGAACAATGTCCTAAGACATAAGAAGAGGAAGAGGACATGTCCCGTGTTCCATATGCAATTGCAGTCAGTAGCTCGATGTATGCAATGGTCTGTACTAGACCAGACATTTCACATGCAGTGGCAGTATTGAGCAGGTTTATGTCAAAACTAGGGAAGGAGCACTGGACAACAATGAAGCAGGTTTTCAGGTATTTGCGTGGCACTAGTGATTATGGTTGTGCTATAAAGGAAGATCAGGATTCGACAAAATTTTGGATATTCATGGCTTTGTTGATGCAGACTGGGTAGGAGATCTAGATCAGATAAGATCTACAAGTGGGTATGTGTTTAACCTATTTGGAAGTGTAGTCAGTTGGATGAGTAAGGAACAATCTGTAGTGGCACTATCAACTACAGAGGCAGAATACATGGCAGCCACTCATGCAAGCAAGGAAGTAGTTTAGTTGTAGAGATTGTGTTCAAGTATGGGATTAGTATAAGGAGCTATAAGGATAGACTGTAATAGCCAAAGTGAAATTTTCTTAGCAAAGAACTGATCCGGATTTAAACAGGAACGCAAAAAATTACAGAGATAACCATATACACAAAGATGCAGCGGAAATAATACTTCATTTCATTAATGGAAAATACTGAAACATGCTTACAATCAGAAATGGAAATAAACTAGCTAGGCCGATGGTAGCTTATCTCTGAGAAGAGATGTGATGGCTACATGCCTCTGAACTGTGTTACAATGAGGCTCGAAGGCCTATTTATTGTTGAGAAACAATGAAAACCCTTAACATTCCAAAACCTAACCCTAGGAGATGAAACGCCAAACTGTGGGCCCCGTTTGGGGGTAAGTTGTACATCAACTTCCCGGTGTCGTAACTTTAGCATATGATCTCCGTTTGACGTGTACAATAGCTCATTAGAAAGATCTATTCGAGCACTATCATTGTTGGAACAGAAACATCGGTCCATTCCATGGACCCATGTTGCCCCCGGATTCCCAAAAAAACGTCGTTTAGGGCCTCAAAACGGCTCCGGAAGTTCAGGACCCGAAAAACTGCTAAAAATAGTAAGTTGTGCTACAATTAAGGAACTGAAAATGCTGAAAGTGAAAATTGTGGGGGTCCAAATGGGATAGGTGGGTGGCCACCAACATCCACCTGGATCATTCCTCCCCCCTTAGGAAGCAATGGTCCCCATTGCGTTGAGCTCCCCCATGAGATGAGGAAACTTCTGCTGAACCTGTTCCCTAGTGAACCACTTGCCCTGCTGAAGGAGTTGGCCTGCTTTGACAACTCGGTATAGTTGGATATTCTGTTGGCGGGTGTTCTTGATCTGTGTGTCCATGATCCGATCAGTTCCAGCTTGTTCCATGCAATATGGATTTAGCTCTATGGGTTTGAGTTGTTCTACAATGTCGAATGTGTCTAGCAATGGTGGAAAGTATGGCCGAAGGCGGTCCACATTGAACACTGGGTGTAGGCCAAGGAATGGGGGAATCTTTAGCTCAAATGCATTGTCTCCCGTAGCCTTAGTAATCGTGTAGGGACCATATCGGAGTGGTCTCAATTTCCCGATAGGCTCCAGTAAGGCGCTCCTTTTGCAAATGCAACCAGACTTTGTCGCCCACCTGAAACTTGTGTGGCACCGGATGTTGATCATGTCGCTGCTTGTACTTGGCATTTGATTTCTCAAGAATGTCATGGACCTGCTGGCGAATATGTTGGATGCGCTCAATGAAGCTGGTGGCCTTATCTGTTTCGGACTGGACATGAGCTGAATTCCTGTGAGTAGCTGCAAGTGGCATGGCCACATCAATGGGGCATAGTGGCTGGAATCCCAAACCCACCTGAAAAGGGCTATGGCCAGTGGAGCTGTGGAGAGCTCGGTTGTAGCTGTGCTGAACATAGGGGAGGCTCTCGTCCCAAGTGCGTGGATGCTTTGAGTTATACATGCGCAGAATGTGCACAATCATCCTATTGACAACCTCTGTCTGGCCATCAGTTTGAGGATGGAAGGCTGTGGACTTCGTGAGTTTGGTGTCCAGCATTGACCAGAGACTGGACCAAAATGTGCTGAGAAAACGACTGTCCCGATCTGAGATCATAGACTGTGGGATCCCAAAGTGCACCCACACTCGTTCAAAGAAGAGTTTAGTAGTGGCTTCTGCTGTGATATTCTTCTTGCAGGCCATCATAATGGCCATCTTCGAGAACCTGTCGACGACC